>JACXGM010000038.1:64124-109092 GCA_016801145.1 Umbra pygmaea
CACACACACACACACACACACACACACACACACACACACACACACACACACACACACACACACACACACACACTTGTAACATTTTAAAAATGTTTTTGTTTTTTTCCTAAAGGATCCTGGGTAGAGTTACATTTTAACAATGGCAGCAGTCAGGGCTCTCCTTCACACGGGGGTGCCGGCAATGAGGATGGCGGGCAGGCTGAGTCTGTCCCTGGACGTCTAATGGCTGGGTCTGCCTCTGTCCTGCCTGGGGACTTGGGGCCTGGGTCTCATTCTGTCCCAGCCCAGGGAACTGAGCTGATTCCTGGATCAGGATCTGCCTCTGGATCAGTCCACGGAGGAGTGGACCTGGAGAAAATGCTGCTCGATGCACAGCATGAGTCAGGGCGGAGCAGCTCCCGAGGCAGTGTGCCCTGCGACAGGTATCTCCTCGCTCAACCAATCACATAAAGTACACGCTATTATGTCTCAAATCAGGATGACACTTGAAATAATGTATGAATACTTATCAAAAAAATACTATGACTGACAATATGTCCTATCTTAACCATAGAAATGGAATGGATAGAAAGGACATTCCATATTCGAATCAATGTAGCAGAATGGTCAGAGGGGCAGCCATTTTTACGTTTACCATTACATTGCAAAGATCTAGCGGCCTACTTCTGCATTAAACCGATTTGTGTGTTATCACCATGACAACTAACAACAATCGCCATTTTGTTGTGTACTAATCGAATTACCACGTCAAGCAGTTCAATAGCCTTTCTATCCATTCTATTTCTATGATCTTAATTATCTGTTCTTATATCCTCCATCTGTATTTACACACAACAGCTCTATAATACCTGAGGACAAACAGTAGGATGTTTTAGAGGTCTCCTCACAGTCTTATCTTGTCACCTGTTCTTTATGACCCACCAGTCCTCCAAGACCCCAAACTCCTTTGCACCGCCGGGGTTCAGAGGTGCCTAGCTCAGGAGAGAAGAACAGCTCACAGGTATGAAGTCAGTTCAGCACAAGGGGCCAGTATATTATTGTAATATTTTAATCTGTGTTGTGCATTTAGCATGTGTGGCTCTTTTTAACAATTGATAAGTTATTCTTTATGGTCAAGTATTTTAATTTTGACCTGTTTCTACTTTGACCGTCTCTGAATCGTAAGTGGTTTTGTGGAATCTTGCAGGTTCTGAAAATAATGTATTTTAGAGAAAACCTTGAGTCTTAGTATAGGAGCAGTTCTCTCAAGGTCAAGAAATAAGTTCTTATTTTGTGTTTTTCTGTGTTAACAACACACAGGCAATGGGTAAGTTCATCATCTGTATTTTTAAACAAATATGACCTTTCTGTCTGAAGAATACTCTATATGTCAACTGTTATAAAAGTTCATATTTTATTGCTGTAATCAGACATTAAAAAGGACACTATCAAGCATACCAAGGCATAAATACACTTGTGAGTTCTGCAATAGTTGTTCAATATTTTATTTAATTTTTTATAATTTTCCTTTTTTTGGTAGGTTGAGAACAGAGCAGAAGACCAGTTTTGACTTTAAAGCTAGAGTCCACAACTTTCTTAATTGCAAAACTATTGTTTAGGCCCCCCATTTTAGTCCCCATGTGTAGTATATTGTATAATATACCCTGGTCATCCCAAGCCTTTCTGTGTGGAGTTTGCATGTTCTCCCTGTGTCTGCGTGTGTTTCCTCCGGGTGCACCGGTTTCCCCCACTGTCAAAAACATGCAGGTTAGGTTTGGGACTACAGATGAAAAAATTAGCATCTATGCTATAATCTGGCTCATTTACAGTCTGTACAGAAGTGTAAGACTGTTGATTAATGTGCATTGTCCCAAATAAATAAACAAACAATATCCAATATCCAATATTTATATTATATGCACAATCTAAGTAGACTCATCATATTACCATAGTTAGCTTGAAACCCGACAGTGTTTCTCAAAGCCATTTCAGCCATTCACTTACTGAGCATCAGGGAATCCCCAACAAATGTGTGACGTATGGCTCATTAAAGTGGAGGAAGTACCGTTGACAGAGCTGTCAATCAAACCAGAGTTATATGGTGACGTCTAGTGAGTTTGCAGGGAGGGTCCAACCTCTAGACCAGTAGATCAAGAGAAAATACAAACCTAGACACTTCACAGAAATAAACAAAGTCCAGAGCGGTGACCGGTTTTAGCCCGACAGCACCTATATTCACATTCTCTACAACCCAGGGGCTTAAATAGGAATACATTTCACCTAATAACGCGGAAGGCATGTTTAACAAATGAACACACATTTACTCTACATTGTTTCAGTCAGAAGAGGATTACCTTGAACGAAGACATGAAGTGGAGAACCTGATGAAAAAGAATGCAGACTGGATCTGGGATTGGTCCAGTAGACCTGAGAACGTACCACGGAAGTAAGAAGCCCCTTAGTATCCCAGACAGACGGGCAGACAGAAAGACAGACAGACTGGGTTATCAGGTGGCCCAGTGGTTAGGGAGTCAACTTGTAATCGGTACGTTGCTGGTTTGATTCCCAAGTAGACCATATGTTGTGGTCCCCTGAAGCAAATTAGTGTAACATGCCTTGCTCAAGGGCATGTCCCTTTGCTTACTATAAGTTGCTCTGGATATAAGCATCTGAAAAATTGTTCAAATTTTAAATGCAAATGTAATATCTATGAGCTGTGCCCAGTAAAGGATAGAAAAGTATAGAATGTATCTCAGAAGATCTATTCAATTTGGCTCTCTGCTATTCTACAATACAATAAATAGTATTACATACAAGCATATGTTCTACCTAAAACTTGCCCAGGAACATTCCTTCTGATGTGCTCTCTTCCTTGGTTCCAGGGAGTTTGTGCTCAAACACCCGAAGCCCACCAACCCTTTGAGCATCAGGAATACCAGCGTCATGAAGAAAGGAGGCATCTTCTCAGCTGAGTTCCTCAGGGTCTTCCTACCCTCTCTGTTCATTTCCCACGTTCTGGCCATCGGTTTGGGGTGAGTTATGAAGGAGAAGAAAAACATTAAAACATGTGCTATTTGTAGAAACCTTCAGAACCACTTTCAACTGACCATCTTACAAATGCTTTAAAATATGTATTTCTTGATATTTTATCAATCAGAAAAACTATGAATATGGAATAATGACACTATGCAGCAGCCGCGGTCGGTGGATATTATAAGAGAAACACTGCCCCTTTAAACATAGAAAAAATGGTGACGTGTCAAAAGAACTCAACATGAAACGTGTTAGTTTTCTCTCGAATGATTTGTATTATTATATTTACATGCCTATGAAGTGGCATCCCTAGAAAACACAATGTAATAAACAACTATAGTAACACACTCAGAGGTGATTTTTTTTGAGTGTGCAGCTAAATCCCCATACTAGATATATTGCTTTTTCCATTTTTTGGTCACCATGGAAAGAATGAAATGGGTCATCCACTTCAGTGACCAGAGCTTGCTCTGGGAGCTCAACACATTAGGGAGAAAATCACAGCACAAAATCACAAGGAACTTACTTATCAGAAACAACCTATCCACTGACATAAAAAAGAGACAAGAAATGTTTTGTTTTGTTGAAATTGTACAAAATTTGCCGAATGTCAAAAAAGTGATCTAACAGTCGACTTTATTTCCCCTTCCTCTTCTACAAGTGTGTACATTGGAAGACGTTTAACTACCTCCGCGACCAGTACCTTCTGAACAGAAGCTCCAACAGACTGGAACAACATTGCTTTTGATCCAACAACATTACAATCGACCACAGCTACTAAGCTTGATGTGACGCTTATTAGATACAAATAGTCACCGTCGTGTGTCCCTTGGCTTGTAGGGTATTAAATGGCACACTATTCCCTATTAAGTACACTACTTTCAACCATTGATCCCATAGAGCTCTGGTGTAATGAAGTGTATAAGATTTAGGGTGCAATTTTAGGCACCATTCCTTTTCCCTGGCAGGAGACTGCATGCCCAATTTACCCCAGTGAATACTGTTGCCTGTTAGTTCCCAGTGCTTTGAAATCTGCTTTACTGGACAGTGGACTCCAGTGTTTTTGCATCATACCACTGTTCAATCCCTGGTTAGGGGGCCATCTTATGATCAACGTTTGAGCCATCATTGTCATCAGCGAATTTTCACTAGGGTGTCACTTTCAAGAGTTGAGACATTGTAGCAGACTGATGAGACGGTTGATAATAGGATCATGGTGTGATGAGTATACAAGAATTGGGTTTGAAATGTATCGGAAAGCAAAGGCTGGAAAACAAACCTGGAGGATGTATTGGGAGTGTCTTGAACAAGATTAGATGAAGTAGTGATTGCTTTATCCAAAGTCTTGGTTTCGGAGAAAGGGATTTAAACATTTCAATGAAAGATGTTATTTCTAAACCAAATTCTAGTTCAAGCCTAGGGCTTAATTATAAAAAACTGTATCACTCTGACATTAAAAAGTGTTGAAATATATTTTCTTAAATATATATCCCTATTGTAGACTCACAGTAGGGTAACACAGCTTACATTTTGCCCTTAGGTCAGAAACACAAGTGTAAGGTTTAAGCTTTAGTCAGCACTTGTATTTTGTGTTTGCCGGTTTAGTAAAGAGGAACAACACAACAAGCTTTATTGTTCACTCAGGATTTAGTTTCACTGAAAACAGTCACACATCCACTGATTCTTAATGTGTACTGTTAAAGTTGCATGTACAAAATAAATATCAGTTGTAATGCCAAACGTAAACCAAAACTATTGTTGTGTTATAGTTGGTGGTTAATTGATTGCCTTGTGATTTTGCACGAATTTCAGATGAACTGTTTAATCTACCACGAAAATGTGTTATTGCTTTGATTTTGTCTAAATCACTCGTAGGGAAAACTGTTGACTTCCACGATTGCAATTATGACAGAATCTGTTAGATTTTTGTTGCCTTATATTTCGCTGAAATATTTCCAATATCTCAGAACCTTAAAAATGTTTAAATATTTCATTCTAAATAATAAGAATGGTCCTGAGAGCCTTGTGCATTATGACTGTTATATGCCATGTCTTGAAAAGTCATTATCCATATTTGATTATGCATGTCCTGTAGACAAGTGTATGTAAACATTGTTTTGTATGAACAGTTGGAACTGTAATTGAAGAATAAACAGTTCCATCTTAAAGAATAATCTCTATCCACGCATTTATTTTGAATTTTTGCCAGCTAGTAACTCACCTAAAACGGCCTTTTCCTAACAGGATGTATTCTCACCAACACTTCCTTTAGGCCTAGGTTCAGTTTCATAATTTAACAGTGTGTACTCAGCCAATCAATAATTAAAAACTCTTAACTCCCTATTCAGGTAAACACAATTTATTTAACTTTGGTCAAAAATAAACATAAATACTTTCCCACAAGTAGCATTATTATTATTTAACAAGGAACAGGGTAATTCAACAGAATTTAAATTCACCCCTAAAAAGTTTGATTTTAGAGCATCACAATATACAATGTCATACTTTCCAATCATAAGATGATTGTTTCTGTGATTTTCAGACCACAGCCTACGTTGCCTAGGAGATTGTGTTTATGGAGTGTGGAATGAGTAGTGTTTTCTTCATAGACGTTCCATGTCCTCAAAGACAGAATGGAATGGTTGCGGACCACAGTATCCAGCTTTCTAAGTGGAGGATCTCGGCATTTCTTAGCTCTGCATATAACATTCCGTTCAATTCTGATATTTAGCCCAATAATTGTCAATATCGGTCATCTAAATGGTCAAATAACAACATTAAAGATCAGAATTGGGATTTGCATACAAACAAAGCCCACTTCATATCAACACCACTCGAGGTGACAGCTGGTCAGTGTTAAAAATAGCGCAGATGACAAGGTCAAGATTTTCTGGATAACATGTGTGAAATGAGCAGGATCGTGTCTGTAGCAGAGTTCAGATGGGACAAATACATAAAAAAAAAAAAACATACAGTAGTGTTCTTTATAATTTATCGGGTGCAATTACACCACTTAACGATTGTTGGTTGATCTGGGGTGTTGCCCCCAAAAAAGTTATCCTTGAAAAATGAGTGTGCATTCAGGCTGTGGAGTTCCTTATTAACAAACCTACTGTTAATTCTTATCCAACTACAATGTCGAGTATCAGATTGGCAAAAATATTGACATAACACAGCCAATAAATATTTCCACAAGCTTCAAGTAGAGACTGTGTAATAATCCCAATTAGGGCGGACACGTAGAGTAGGTTGGCATTTCAATTTTCAATGTAAACGACATGCAAAGCACAACAGAAAGAAAACTCGAGATACATTTGATATTGTAAAAACAAATCTCCTTATTGTAGTTTTTGTTACTTTTATTAAGTGGTTGACACCAGACGGTGTAGTATACAGATACAGTCAGTGAGTGAGTAAATGTTATTATGCATGAGAAAAAAGGACAAAAAAATATCAACAAAATAACAAAATCAACTGTCCACTGACCAACCATGAAGACCTGCGTTGAAGTGCTTAAAAGTTCAAACAGCGAGGCCTGACAAACAGCCAGGGAGGAATGTAATGTAGAGCACAAACATTCCCGGCAACCTTCCCGAAATCCTCAGGCTTTCCACAAATTCTGGATATCCAGCTTATTGCTCTAATATACTAACTGGAACTTCTAGAAAAACTGGGAATTTTGGGAAAGTAACAAAAAAATATTCAACTCTTATTTATCAAGCTAATTTCATTTCAGTTTCTCCAAGGCCCAGATTTACAGTTATGAGACTAATATCTCGACACAACGCCGCTCCTCCTGATTCCATAATTTTGGTCGTCAACTCATAAAAAGAAAAACAAGGCTCAGACTTTGAAATAAATACACTAACTTTTAAACTGACATTTTTTGGCCTCTTTGTTGAGTGCTGTCCATCCATATTTCTGCTGCAGTCAGGCCCCGTCTAGTCTGGGCTGACCTTGACGGGGCTGCCTGAATCAGTCTGTTCTGCCTGCCCAACGACAGAAGACTCCAACCAGCACCTCAGATTCTAAAGAAACAAGGCTGTCTTTGACTCCATACGGTGACCCGGCGTCTGGTTGGCTGGCTACACACGAAACAAGTGTATGACAATTCTTCTTTCATTAGGAGGACAGTCAACAAGGCTGTTGTTCTTTCTTTTAACAGATTTAACGACTAGGCTTAACTATGCAAAGAACGAGACTTCTGTCCATTCGTGGTAGGGTAGGTACGATGGCTGGGATTGGGGAGGGAGGGAATGGGTTTAAACAGGAACGGTTCTGGGGGTGGATGTTTTTTCTCTTTAGTTGATCTTGTCCTGGAATATATACAGGTTGTTGGTGGCGGCGACGGCGATCACATTCTCCTTTGGGTGCCAAGCAGTGTGCAGGATCTTCTTATTGAAGTCCAGACTGTCTACGCTGATCTCATCTTTCTTCCTCTTGCCCCCGGTGGACACCTTGCGGGGCTTCAGGACGGCCCGCGGTTTACTGTTCTCCCTCGAGGCCTCCAGCGTGATGTCCCTCCTTGTGTTCCGGTCAAACATGCGGAAGAAGTTGTTGTACGAGCCTGTCATGATGGCGCTGCACAGGAGAAAGAGTGAAACAAGGTTAAGTGGCTCAGCGGTTAAGGAATCTGACTCGGAAGGTTGCTGGTTCGATTCCCGACTGTGTCAAATGTCGTTGTGTCCTTGAGCAAGGATTCTAAGTTGCTCCAGGTGGATGTCCCTGTACTTAATGTAGGTCGCTCTGGATAGGAGCGTCAGCGAAATTACAAAGATGTAAATGCGATCAGGATTATTATACACATAAAAGTGGGAAGCTTGTTCAAGGTATTTATCGTGTCTTTAGAAGTTACATGTACTAGTGTGAAGGAGGCCAATCTACCAAAAGGCGTAATTTAACACTCATGGAATCTCGAATGCAGGTGTGAATTGCAATGCAACAGTGTTTGTTATTTTGTCTTGGGGGCATTCGCCTTTAAAGAAATTCAGTGGAATGTTAACATTGTGTCTTGCCTCACCTGTCAGAACCATTCCAGCAGCACTCAAACTTGTCGAAGATGCAGTCGTTTTCATACAATGAGCAGAGTTTGCTGCGGAGGTATTCGTGCACCTACAACCCCCCAACCCAAATAAAAACAGGGCAGACCAAATCATTTATTTGGCATTTAGAAAGGGGAGTCTTAATATTCATCACATTTTCTTTTTATGGCTGTTCTTAAATCACAGCTCAGATATGAAAACTGTTTACATATAGTAATTACTAGTAATACACACATCCTTGAACTGAGGTATAGGAAACGTTTTGTCAGGGCAGACTGCAGAGCTGCGCTGTCAAAACATTGAGGATGCTATACTGGACCTGGGTCCAATCCCAATGGCAACATGTCACAGATTGTCCACCTTGCTTGTCTGCAATTTACACTTCTTTTTTGTATCTACAAATGAAAACACCATAAATCCTGAAAATTATTTTGTATGAGTCCGTACCTGATACGTCTCTACGGGGCGGTTCTCCATGTTGAGATCCCACACCTTGACAGACAGGTAATCTCTGGTCATCATGTAGCGACCGCTGTGACTGAACTTCACATCAGATATCGATGAGATGATCTCAGAAAAGAAGGACCGGCTGCTAGGGTCCTCTGGTTCCTCAAAGACTGATGAAAACATTGGAAACCAGTCCATATAAATTATACGGTGACATATTCCAGGATGTATGCAAATATTTAATATAAGGACATCTAGTTTTACAGGAACATACTAGTATTAAAATACAGACTTGCAACTTGCGGGAAAAAATATAATACTCTATTCATTTCTGAAAGCTTTTACGTCTTAAAACGTATAAAAACTTGATTGAAATTGGATAATATTAATAGTAAACAATTAATTTATCCCATCCTTTTCGCTGGAAAGAAAATTGCTACATTCAATGCTTCAAAAATAAAAACATGAAGAACAATTTGCTTTGGAGACTATAAATAAAAAGATTATACAAGCAGACTCAAACAAAGCAGACAGTTGCTGAGCTAAAGCAACGTAATCATGTGCTGACATTAAACAGATGGAGACTATTGTGAAAACAGACAAAAAACAGCTCACATGTGCAAACACATTATCTGATCGAGTCAGCAAGCCTAACCCTACGCCTCCACTCTCAGACTTGTACGTACAACACCCTTTGGAGAACTCCCATTTTCACTGCTCTCCATTAAACTAGCACTGAACAGTCTACAGGTATTGATCTTTCACTATACATTACATTTTTTGTACCCTGCAAGTGCAAGTAGCTCGATTTACATCGTCTGCTTCCATTTGAGAACCCTTCTCTGCAACTCACTTGATGCCAACTACTAACAAACATTATGCTTTGGTAGTCAGGTGGCTCAGCGGTTAAGACTTGTAATCAAAAGGTTTGATTCCGAGCGGGCCAAATGTAACTGTGCCCTTGAGCAAGCACTTTTAGCCTAAATCGCTCGGTGGGGGAGAGATGTCCTGTGTATGAAATGTAATGCTTGACTCACATTTGCTTTGCCGGTCGCAGAGGGCAGCAGCTCGCATGTCGCAGAGCCGGATGGTACCTTTGCTGCTGCTGTACACAAACACGTTACACTGGTGGGGGTGGCACTCTGCAGCCGTGATCACCTCCGTCAGCTCCTCCATGTTGGCGGGCTTAATGTCTACAATGTCTTGGGGGGGGGTACAGTCAAGGAACAAAACAACCAGGACACGGCCAGCCATCTTACCCACAAATACAGCGGTCGTCACACATGTTGACACAGGCAAATGCACAGAGACAAGCATCTACACAAGGATGAGCGCGAGCGCGCGCACACACACACACACACACACACACACACACACACACACACATACACACACACACACACACACACACACACACACACCATCTTTCTCATGCAGGAACACACAATCTCCTAGTAATTTTCACAAACAGACTCACCATCTCTTACAAACACTTTGCGTATGTCACCTGCAAAAACACTTTAAAGCATTGATACCCTTAAGTACAAAAAGGATACTAAAACTCCTATCTGTGATTTCTAAGTGCCATAAGTTTATCCTAAGGTCATCTGCTGAAAGGTACGTTTCATGGTCACTATTAACTGAAATGGAATTGATGTGATACGTGTGAGCGTTGGCGAATATCCTCCGAGGACTAGCCTCCACCATCAGGTCCATGGGCATCAGTACCGGCACCTGAAAAGAAACGCATCCAGTAAGGTCTGGGAATGAGCTTTTATTATGAAACAATGTGCAGTTTGTTCAAGTGAGAAGAGTATAGTGTACATAAAAATCTGGGTTCATCTCATTTTAGAGGACAATGAAAACATTAAGTATATCTTGTTGGCAGGTGAGAATTAAATGTCGACTATTAAAACATCTTCAAAATATACCATACCAAATTATTTTTTTATTCCATAGAATGTGTAAAACATATTTTGCAGCAGGGAAGCGATGCCGCTAAACATGCATTATACGGCCAAAATCTGTGGACAGCTGACTATCACACCCATATGAGATGTTTGGACATCCCATTCCAAAACCATGGGCATAAATATGGAGTTGGCCCCCTTTTGTGGCTAACAGCTGCCACTCTTCTGTGAAGGCTTTCCACAAGATTTCAGCGTGTCTGTGGGAATTTTAGCCCATTCAGCTGTAAGAGCATTTATGAGGTCAGGCGATGATGTTGGACGAGAAGGCCTGGCTCAAAATCACAGTTCCAATTCATCCCAAAGGTGTTCAATGGGGTTGAGGTCAGGGCTCAGGCCACTCAAGTTCCTCCACACCAAACTCGTGGAACCATGTCTTTATGGACCCCGCTTTGTGCACAGGGGCACAGTCATGCTGGAACAGGAAAGGGCCTTCCCCAAACTGTTGCCACCAAGTTGGAAGCACCCAATTGTCTAAAATGTCTTTGTATCCTGTAGCATTAAGATGACCCTACACTGCAACAAAGAGGCCTAGCCCAAACAATGAAAAACAGCCCAAGACCATTATCCCCCTACACCATTAGTAGGGGTGTCCCTTTTAGCTTAGTGTATATAGCACAAACAATTCATAATATTATAGCAACTTCCCAGGAATTATGATCTAGCATGCAATATTTTATATTTGTGAACATATAGGTCTCATGTTGCCAAATTGACAAGAGCCAACAGATCTGAGCAATTTTGATGCCAGCCGATTCAAATAAGCAACAAAACGGTCCTGGTTTGTGCAGAAATATAAATGTAGTGTAACGGCAAGCAGTTGTTTTAACAACATTCCTTCACTGTGGCTCCTTGCATGAAATTACCTTTCGTTTTTATTGACTAAAAAGTTGGGCATTAACGTGTTCTAGGCAGAACACAAGACTAGATGAAGACATAACTTCCATTACACAGCACTAACATGCTCTTCCTCGTTGTGGGTGGGACAGAAGCTGTTGCAAGGTTGGAACATGTAAACCGGTCTTCCTCCATACCAGGGAAATTGAGCTCAACAAGATGGGACATACCCTTAATGAAGTAATTCTAAAAGGATCTCTGAGTCGCCCATCCTCGTCTTTCAAGTTGTAACCCTCCGCTCTTTTGTCCCTTTCGCTGATCTTCCACAGCTTGATGGTTTTGTCTGTCGGTGAAAATGTAAACGTCAGCTTTCAACGCAGATTTAGCCTTGGAAGAGCTAGTCCTACTGTAAAAATTTGGTATTCAGTGAGCACAATATGCTTTACTTTGGAATCACTGTGGCATTGAGGTAAACCCTCAACACTGACTAATCCACCTCCAGAAATCTCATGAAACCTGTCAATTTGGTGGTAAACAATCTTCTCCATAATTTTACTTCTAAGGTGGCGATCAGGGATAACAGTAAATTGTGCAGCAATGCATTAGACATTTAGTCTCCATCCAAGGAAAGTAGTCTATGCACATTTTATAATGCTTGTAAAACATTACTTGGCACCCCTTATCTCCTAATCAACCAACAGATGGTAAATGGCACACTATATTAAAAACACATGTCTAAAAATTCAGTTACAAATTATACATTTTCTTTAGTTTTCCATTAAATTATGTGCAATGACGGATTATTATTCTTTCTTTGACTATCATGACGCAAAGCAGTTCTCCTAGATATCTCATCAATGCATGTTGGCAGGCACCCTGCTACGTTACCATAGCAACCTGATTCACACTGCTTAAAGCGAAAAACCCGATCTCTACTAAATTGAACACTGGGATTTTTAACAACTAAATTAACAGTGCAGTTTGTTCAAAAGTTCCCATGAAATAATGTAAATTGTTTGGGCGGCTATTCGTGTCAAATTAATTCCTGTTTAATTGCACAAACATAACTCAATATATATTCAGAATAGATTTTTCCCAAAACGCTCCATCTGGGTGTGTGTTCACAGACTGAACAGGTTTCTTTAAAGGGGTATTAACACTGAAGTATAAACTCTTGTCAGGTAGCCTGTTCAGGCAGGGCTTTGCAATTTCTGTAGTTAACTAGTGGCAACAAAATTCCGCAAACATTTGCACATGTTGCATGGTACCTTACAACAAAAATCAAAGCCTATATAGTCCATTTATACATAATTTCTCGATTCACATATTCGGAATGTGTGGTTTCCAGTGATCTGTACCTAGATAAATAATGAATGCAGAACCTGCAACTTACCGTTGGTGGACAGCAGAGAGTGAGCAGCATTTTGCTGGGGGAGCCATCTGATTTTGTTGATTTTCTCCTCGATTTCTAAACTTTTCAAATAGTCAAATTCAGGTTCATGACTCTGAAAAGTGCTGTACACATTGTACTCTCCTCTAGAGTGAGGGCGGTTTTTACTCTGAAAAAAATACACAATGAATTCATCATTAATAGGACCAGGTGAAAAACTACCAAGATAACAAAACATCTGATGGTACACAATGAATTCATCATTAATAGGACTAGGTGAAAAACCAACAAAACATCTGATGGTACACAATGAATTCATCATTAATAGGACCAGGTGAAAAACTACCAAAATACCAAAACATCTTATGGTAATTTTCTTTGTTTCCTAAACAGCATTTCTGTTATTTCAAATGGTACTGTACCCTTTGGCCATTTCACCTAGCTATCTTAAGATAGGTAAAGTGTCAGTCACCCTGTACAAGAGCGTCTGCTGAATTAATCAAAAGTAAAATGGTGATCACACGGTGAACTGACCTCTTGTTCCCGCTGGAATATTACAACTCTGCCACCTTTGTCTCCTGTTGCTAGCAGTTCTCCAGAATAGTTAAACTCAACTGTTGAGATGATGTCCGCTGGGGAAAACAACAAGCACAATATATGGTGTTTATTTACAACAATGTTAAATAACATGTTCATGTCAAAATATACACAAATCTATGACCATAGATGGGGGTCCTAACAGAAATTCCTACCCAGAGTACAATAAAGGCTTACCTACCTAAATGAATACCATTAGCCTACCACTGTTAGATCCAGATCACAAAACAAAAACACTGTCAATATCATTGATGATCACATAACAGCAGGCTATTGGTGGGCCTTCTTATCTTAAGCCCAGGTAAAGAATCCTGCTTTCTCTGCATAGACCTCAGCTGCATAAGTTGGACACCATACTGGAGCTACAGTTCCACTCAATGCAACAAGGGCAGCTCATAGGGGAACCTGGACTAGCGAGAAGACAAATCATGACTCAAAGACATTCTCTGAGAGAGATGCAGTTAACCTGATGCAAGAAGCAGACTAGCTAGGCTATATTAAATGTTCTTAAGAGTCTCAAGGACAAAAACCAAAACAGTAACAAAACTGTGCAACATTGCCAGCAGCAGGAGCTGTATAACAGAGCACTAAAAACTAGAAACAGACTGTCATTCATCACCTTATTCCTTGATTAGCCTTTAACAATCAACAGCCAGGGGTTACAACCAAGATTAATTACTACAGTTATTGTAAGACACAGTAAAACACCAGACACAGCTCAATGACTGAAAACAAACACTGTACAGAATTAGAGTAATGTGTGTAAATTCAGCTAACTCGCAGCGTATTGTAGATTCATTCCTAGAAGTACCCAGACACTACATGTATTCCGTGCAGGGCCTTGTGGCTACAATAGGATAAGCGGTGTAAGCACTGCATATCTAAATGTGAGTTATCAATTGGAAATGTGTAACTATTTTTATACAGCAATATATCATTCTGCCAGGGCTTCACTATTAAGTGGCACAACAAACACCTGACCTACTTTAAAAAACACTTGAGTGAACAAAGTCACATGAGCGTAGGCAGTAGCGCCGACTCCATCCATAGCCAGGACAGGCCGACTAGCTAGCCGTTAGGGGAAGATGTTCTTTATTGTCCATTAACTATGAGAACGAAGACGTCTTTATGTTCACAACCAAAGTCCCTGAGAAACAACCCCTGGGGGCCTGGAAGCCATGGGTCAGCCGCAGTAAAGCGCCTTTACAGAGCAGCACTGAGAAACGGATGCAGCTGACTGAATCAGGGAAGCGCACCAAGCTGAAATAGGTCCAAGCATGGTCCATAGTCGGGCCACAGTGAGGGAAAACATTCTACTGTAGGATACCAAGGAGGCACGGCAAGGAGCATCTAGCAACATTTTTCACAAAAAAATAATTAATAGTAAATAATAATTTCAGGCATTCCACACCTCCTTGTTTCTTCGTGCAGAGTCTTGGTTTGCCATGAGTGACCTCTCTCTCGCTACATCTCCCAGGCAGCAGATCACTGGTTTATTTATAACAAATCAGCAGTGAAGAGGCAGAAGAGCCGGAAACATGGCACTTTCCTCCAGCTGATAGCACAGCAGCATCAGTACACAGCACGCCTCCTGCCCTTTCTCCTGGGTAGCCCCAGCCGACAGTGCTGCCTGCCAGTTCCTTCAAAAACAAATGCTTAATCCGGATCCGGGTGCAACATGGAACCTTTCAGCAAGTCAGGTATTCCTTGTCCCAAACGACATGAACAAATAGCTTCAAAATCGGCAGGGCAGAACTTCACTGAGGTTGCCAACAACAAGCATGAACATGTGCATTTCCTGGTTAGATCAGTATGGCTCAGCTGGTAGCCACGGGTGTAGGTTTTGATAGGCATATCAATGCAGGGACTACCAAATGTAGGTATATATTGTAAGTCTGCCAAATGGCTTTAATGTCCGAGACTCAGTCGGAGAGAGCAACATTAGTAACTGGCTTATCACAAAAATACTCAACGAGTCACCCTTATTTAACAACAAGGCAGACCAACATCATTACATCTGTCAATCATCACACTGACAGCATGGCCATACATATGAATCGTTTACACATCGACACTGCTGTCCATAACATACAAGATACCTCAATGTCAGTAACAACGACCCTGGTAGCAAGACAGATGTTCTCAGCTACTCTACGTGATCTAACATGAGCCAATGCGTACTATTACAGTAGTCAACTCATTACTGCACTTAACTAGTTAGCCAGCCAGTTAACGTAACGTTGGAAATACTTACACTCAAATGCATCAATCACTTTTTTACTGCAATACACACAACGAACTACCATGCAACATGCTAAGTATCCATCGTTATATCTGGCTAGCCTAGCTACAAAGCTAACATTAGCTGAGCAGGTTTGTACGCTTAGGCACTAAGCTAACGCCCGGTAGCTAGGTTGGGCTAGCTATCTCCTGGTGCCGTTGTTAGTTAGCTCACATTGAAATGTTCACCTAATTGGTTGTTCAATGCATGCGGTTAGAACCTGAGATGGCTCGTGCATATCTGTTGAAATGGACACGAGCGTTACCTTCAGCCACATCTTCGTCTATGGCTCCCTTCACTTGGGAGAAGCACCACTGGAAATCGTTCCCTCCTCCGACACCTACAAGACATGAACACACGGACAACGTGGATAAACCAACAAGAAAAGACATGCAAATGTCGTAGGAGACACGGAGAAATAGTTCTCACCTTTAAACGTGTACTTCAACATGGCAACCAGCTAGCTAACTATACAGTTTAATTTGGTAGACATTCTAAGAGCGTGGCTATCCGCACGCTAGCTGAGAAACTTGCAAAGCTTTTAGGCCGCGCTGATGCGTGAGGACCGTATAGGGCCCCCGCCTACAAAGTTGACAACCTTACCTGCCATTGCCACTTTCTGCAACAGAACTGGCGTCTCTGGGGGGTCTTCCGAGAGTGATTTGAGTTGTACGGATTATATTTCAGTGCAGGATATTACAAGGAAACAGTGATTAGACTCGTGAATAAGGGCTTCCAGAAATGCCCGTGATTTTTTCAATCCAAAATGGCGGAACATTGACAGTCGACATGACACGGTGACGTCATTTAGACGCTTCAAAAGTCTATTTGAAGCGCTCGAGTGTCTCAGAGGTGCACCGTTTATGCGCAGCCGCCTAGGGCTTTGGCTATTAGACCTGCAGGCGTGGGAAAGCGGACTAGTATTTTCTGACCTTTCAGTATTATTTCTAAACATCATATTTGTAAATGCTTAGACAAAAAATTAAGAGCTATAGACATTGTTGAAGACACCCTCATTAAATTGATAATCAGAGCTTTTGACAGACGTAGACAAGGTCGTAGGAGAAGGCCAGGGATTCATGTTAAAGGCATTTGAACCCCATAATCAGTGTTGGGCATAGTTACTTTTAGGATTACTTTTTAGTTACTTGATGAGTTCAAAAGTTTTGGGAAGTCCCTAATTGAGACAAAATGATCAGGTAAAGTTAATATCTTACTGGTGATCATGATTGATATTTTCTTTACTATTTCTATTTGTTTTATAGGTCACTGTTAAGATATGAACTCCATTTACCTGATAATTTTGTCTTAATTAGGCACTTCCCAAAACTTGTGAACTCATCAAGTAACTGAAAAGTAATCCTAAAAGTAACTTTGCCCAACACTGCCCATAATAACTATTTGTGAAAAACATACAAAGAAGTGCATCTAAAAAGAAAATTGAATATCGTGGAAAGGTTGAAAAATTCAAAAAGGGAAACCTTCATATTCTAGTCATTTATTACACATAAAGTGACATATTTCAAGCCTTTTTTGTTTCAGTCTTGATGATTACTGGAAATTAAAAATCCAGTATCGTAAAATAAAATAAAAGAATATCATAATACATAAATGTGGACCTGAGAAGTGTTTCCTAAGCATTCAATCTCTCAATCTGGGACAGTACACACAACCACAATCATGGGGAAGACTGTTGACAAGACAGTGGTCAAGACAACACGGATTGACACCCTCCACGTGGAGGGAAAGCCACAGACCGTCACTGGCTGTTCGAAGGGTGCTGTATCAAAGCGTATTCATGGAAAGTTGAGTGGAATGGATAAGTGTGGTAGGAATAGTGGTCCCCCCAATGGGTGCAAATTAGCTGGCATATTTATCTGTAGTTATGATAATATAATATTCATGTAGATGAATTTGCACTGTCCCTTTAAAATAAATACAAATGTAAGTAAATAAAATATAATTACATATGTTTATATACACATGGATAAAATTACAATGAATTAAAGAAAGTGAGAACAATGGCAACAGGAAGCGCATGTTCAGGGTCGGTGTGAGTGGTACGAGCTGTTTAGGTTCATGTACAATACTGGCACGATGTTTTAAAACAAACAAGGATTTTCATGTTGTTGTTAACCAATAAATTGATTTACATATAATCTCAACAAAAAAATAAACATTCTCTTTGTCATTTTTCAAGAAACGTAATGTGAAAATATTTGTATGAACATAAAAGTTTCAACAACTAAGACATGAACTGAACAAGTTCCACAGACATGTGACTAACAGACATTGAATAATGTGTCCCTGAAGAAACGGGGGTCAAAACGTGGCCACCAGCTTCATTAAGTACTGCAGTGCATCTCCTCCTCATGGATGGCACCAGATTTACCAGTTCCTGCTGTGAGATGTTACCCCACTCTTCCACCAAGGCACCTGCAAGTTCCTGGACAGTTATGGGGGGAATGGCCCTAGCCCTCACCCTCAGATACAACAGGTCCCAGACATGCTCAATGGGAATTTATTATTTTTATTTAACCTTTATTTAACCAGGTGGGCAAGTTGAGGACAGTTTCTCATTTCAAACGATGACAAAAGCACTGAGGTGCAAAAACACAAAGTTACACATGAATTACACAAGGATAGAACAAAAAAATATATAAAAACAGAATACAGGATGCAGATCTTCAGAGTAAATAAGGTAAGAATGTGTACAGGTAATGCAACAGATGTCTGACTACAGAGGTTGATTAATAGGTATGTAAAGCGGAATGGCAATACACTGCACATTCAGTGCAAATAGGGTCTGATATAGAGAGGTAGATTATAGTTGGATTACAAGTGGCAGTGCAAAAATAACATTTTAGTTGGTAACAAAATGAGCATGGCTATGGAAATTGCAGTGATGGGTGTTATATGGAGCATTGGTGACAAAACGGATGGCACTGTGGTATACTTCATCTATTTTCCTAAGAAGAGAGTTTGAGGTGGATCTATAAATGACATCACCAAATTCTAGTATTGGAACTTGTGAAATATTTTTAAGGTTCCATGCAATAGTTGAGGACATATGCAATAAAATAATGTAGCAATGATATGAGAAAAAGATTCCCACGCATTGAGGGTTCCTGTATAATTAATACAGAATCTCTGTTCAAAGATCAACATTTAGTCAGGATCATCATTTACTAAATACTTTAAAAGTTTTAGAAGGGTTTTATTATGGTTCTATAAATTTTATTCTAAACTGTTAGGTATTCCCTAAGAGCTATTGACCATGTGGAAATTATGCAGCAAAGATCAAGTTATTCTGGATTTGTGACAATGACTTATACAACTATAAATATTGTTTCACTGTAAGTGAGGATTTGCTCCATTGTAGGATGCAGCCGACAGTGAATTAACTCAGGATACAGGATGTCTCTGGAATGCATTGTATGTAAACCTAAAGCCAGTGTGACCAAATAAAGAACAATAGCCAGATATTTGTCAAGGCCTTGTGGTCCCACTAGAAATGTTACTGAAGCCATTTTGGGCCTCAGGTAGGGAATATCATATAGAATTCTGAGACTTCCTGGCACTTAGTTAACCAGTAGTAGTTACGATGAATCCAAGGCTTGTAGCTATTTGTGGGATTTTGAAATAATGCTATCAAATTGGACAAATAGGGAATCTGTATTAAGCTTTCTGTTGTGACACCATTCTCTGTATATAAATGAAATTTATCTTATTGTCTGTAGTTATCTGTTGATATAAACATTAAAGTCTTTGCTCCATTGTCTACACATCCTCCAGAATCTGAGTAAATTAATTTGATGAGTACATCACATAATTCACAACAGCCTTGTTACGGAACAGAATGTCAATTCTATATTTAATTTTGGAGTTGAGCTGGTTAATCTGGAAGGAGAGTGAAAAGTCTAACCAGACGCGTAGGGATTTGTAGTTGTTTACATATTCTAATTCAGACCCATCCAGAGTGGTGCATTTAGTTTTACTAGAGTATAAAAGCATTCAGATGACAAAAAAGGAGAGTTGTATGTCATCAACGCTCTTTTGGAGGATTTTTAACACATTGTCTAACATAGGGCCAGATGTATAGGTAATGGTGTCATCTGCATAGAGTTGGATCAGAATGTTTCCTGTAGCAAGAGCGACATCCTAGAGTTGGCCCGAGAATCGAACCCTGAAGCACCCCCACAGAGAGAGCCAGAGGTACGGACAACAGGCGAGGCCGTCATTTGTGAAACTCAGGCTCTTGTGTCTGCCAATGAGGATGCTGTTATTAACATAGTCGAAAGCTTTTGCCAGGTCGATGAAGACTGCTGCACAGTATTGTCTTTGGTCAATGGTAATTATGATGTTGTTTAGGACCATGAGTGTGGCTGAGGTGCACACATGACCAGCTCGGAAACCAGATTGTATGTCACAGAGGCTGTGGTGGGATTTGAAATGGTTGATAATCTGTTTATTGACCTGGCTTTTAAAGATGTTAGAGAGTCAGGGCAGGATGGAGATGGGTCTGTAGCAGTTTGGGTCTAAAGTGTCCCCCCTTTTGAATAGGGGGATTACTGCAGCAGCTTTCCAGTATTTAGGGGATGAAAAGGCTAGTAATCAGGGTAACAATAATTGCTGGAGACCGTTTTAGAAAAAAAGGGATTGTCTAGTCCAGCTGATATGTAGGGGTCGAGATTTTTCAGCTCCCTCAGAATATCAGATGTCTGGATTTGGGCAAAGGAGAAACGTGGAAGGAGGTAGGTGCAAGGCTGTTGGTCAGGGTGGGGGTGGCCAGATGGAAAGCATGGCCCTCTTTAGCAAAATGATTATTGAAATTCTCAATTATAGTGGACTTGTCAGTGTTTCCTAGCCTTAGAGGCATGAGCAGCTGGGCGGAGGTGTTCTTGTTCTCTATGGACTTTACTGTGTCCCAGAACTTTTTAGAGTTAGTGCTACAGAAGGCAAATTTCTGGTTGAAAAAGCTAGTCTTAGCATTCCTAACCACCTGTGTGTACCAGTTTCTGGTTTCTTTGAAGAGTTGCAGATCGGGGGGATTGTTCGAGGAATGTTTGTGTGCTGTCAGTTCTAAAGTTAACCAACAGCTACATACAGTGCCTTGCGAAAGTATTCGGCCCCCTTGAAATTTTCGACCTTTTGCCACATTTCAGGCTTCAAACATAAAGAAATGAAACTATAATTTTTTGTGAAGAATCAACAACAAGTGGGACACAATCATGAAGTGGAACGAAATTTATTGGATATTTCAAACTTTTTTAACAAATAAAAAACTGAAAAATTGGGTGTGCAAAATTAATACTTTGTAGCGTCACCTTTTGCTGCGATTACAGCTGTAAGTCGCTTGGGGTATGTCTCTATCGGTTTTGCACATGGAGAGACTGAAATATTTGCCCATTCCTCATTACAAAACCGCTCGAGCTCAGTGAGGTTGGATGGAGAGCGTTTGTGAACAGCAGTTCAGTTCTTTCCACAGATTCTCGATTGGATTCAGGTCTGGACTTTGCCTCGGCCATTCTAAGACCTGGATATGTTTATTTGTGAACCATTCCATTGTAGATTTTGCTTTATGTTTTGGATCATTGTCTTGTTGGAAGACAAATCTCCGTCCCAGTCTCAGGTCTTTTGCAGACTCCATCAGGTTTTCTTCCAGAATGGTCCTGTATTTGGCTCCATCCATCTTCCCATCAATTTTAGCCATGTTTGACAGTGGGGATGGTGTGTTCAGGGTGATGAGCTGTGTTGCTTTTACGCCAAACATAACGTTTTGCATTGTTGCCAAAAAGTTTGATTTTTTGTTTCATCTGACCAGAGCACCTTCTTCCACATATTTGGTGTGTCTCCCAGGTGGCTTGTGGCAAACTTTAAACAACACTTTTTATGGATATCTTTCGTATCTTTCCTTGAAAGTTTAGAGGGACGGTCAGGTCTTGGTAAATTTGCAGTGGTCTGATACTCCTTCCATTTCAATATTATCGCTTGCACAGTGCTCCTTAGGATGTTTAAAGCTTGGGAAATCTTTCTGTATCCAAATCCGGCTTTAAGCTTCTCCACAATAGTATCTCAGACCTGCATGGCGTGTTCCTTGTTATTCATGATGCTCTCTGTGCTTTCAACGGACCTCTGAGACTATCACAGAGCAGGTGCATTTATACGGAGACTTGATTACACACAGGTGGATTCTATTTATCATCATTAGTCATTAAGGTCAACATTGGATCATTCAGAGATCCTCACTGAACTTCTGGAGAGAGTTTGCTGCACTGAAAGTAAAGGGGCTGAATAATTTTGCTTGCCCAATTTGTCAGGTTTTTTTTGTTAAAAAAGTTTGAAATATTTAAAATACATTTCGTTCCACTTCATGATTGTGTCTCACTTGTTGTTGCTTCTTCACAAAAAAATACAGTTTTATTTCTTTATGTTTGAAGCCTGAAATGTGGCAAAAGGTCGAAATGTTCAAGGGGGCCGAATACTTTCGCAAGGCACTATATATCTACTCTTAGTTGAAAAATTTTGAATGGGGCATGCTTATTTAGGATGGCAAGAAAGGCATTCTTAAAGAACAACCAGGCTTCCTCTGCTGATGGGATAAGGTCAATATCCTTCCAGGAAACTTGGGCCTGAAATGTTTTAGGGAGCGTTTAACACTAATGAGGGGTGGCCTTTAAACCGCAGACCCATTACGGACACAGGCAATGAGGCAGTGATCGCTGAGGTCCTGGCTAAATACAGCAGAGGTTTGTGGATTTGAGGTTGTATCTGGTAGGTTCATTGATAATTTGTGTGAGATTGAGGGCATGCAATTTAGATAGTATGTTGGTTGAGGCGTTAAGCATTTCCCAGTTTATGTGTCCTAACAGTAAGAACTCAGGAGATACATTGGGGGCAACCAATTCACAAATTCATTTTTATGGTTACAGCTGTCTGCATAAGAGAGCACCTGGGGAGTAGGGGTAGCATTGTAATTTAGGCCAGGGTTTGGCTCTACATCTCCTGAGGAGCAAAGTAAGAGCAGTATAAGGGCTCTTCACTGACCATGGCAGAACACTGACATTCTTGTCTGGCAGGAAGTCACGCACAGAACAAGCAGTATGGCTGGTGGAGTTGTCATGCTAGAGGGTCATGTCAGGATGAGCCTGCAGGAAGAGTACCTCATGAGCGTTCCTTCAAAAATAAAGTGATTCCGACCATTACCCCTGGTGAGATTACACTGCGACTCGTCACTGAAGAGCACTTTTTTCCAGTCCTGTCTGGTCCAGCGAAGTTGAGAATGTGCCCATAGGCAACGTTTTTGCATGTGATATCCATTGAGGACTTGCCTTACAACAATCCAGCCTCTCTTAACCTCTTGTGTTCAGTCTAAGTACTGATGGAGGGGTTGTGCATTGCTGGTGTAACTCAAGCAGTTGTTGTTGCCAACCTGTTCCTGTCCTGCGGGTGTGATATTCAGATGTACCGATCCTGTGCAGGTGTTGTTACATGTGGTCTGCCACTGCGAAGATGATCAGCTGTCCTTCTTGTCTCTCTGTAGTACTGCCTTAGGCATCTCAAAGTATGGTCACATGTGCAGTCCTCATGCCTCCTTGCAGCATGCATAGGGCACATTGATGGCTGATGACACAGGTCAGCACTGGATTAGTTCTCCTCCTACCTTTCTGACAGGAGTTTTGCTGTGTCAGTAGACACTTTTATATCAGTCCCTGCTCCTCTGTCCTGTGGTGTGCCCCAGGGTTCTGTGTTGGGTCCCTTGTTGTTCAGTTTGTATATGCTTCCTCTTGGAAAGATTATTAATGATTTTAAAGGTATATCATACCATTGCTATGCAGATGACATCCAACTGTATATTTCTTTTAACCCTGACCAGCCTGACAAATTGTCACTATTGCAGAGTTGTTTATCATCAATTAACAAATGGATGGCTGACAACCTACTGCAAGTGAACACTGAAAACTGAGGTGATGATCATTGCCTCAGATAATATTTCTCCTACGATTAGGCAGGCTATTGGGCCCTTATCTACCTCTGATTGCGGCACTATGAGGAATTTGGGTCATTTTTGACAAATCTATGTGTTTTAACACACATGTGAAATCTGTTGTCCGTTCCTGTTATTTTCACCTGAGGAACATTGCAGAAATAAGACATGTAGTTGTTTTAACACACATGTGAAATCTGTTGTCCGTTCCTGTTACTTTCACCTGAGGAACATTGCAGAAATAAGACATGTAGTTGTTTTAACACACATGTGAAATCTGTTGTCCGTTCCTGTTACTTTCACCTGAGGAACATTGCAGAAATAAGACATGTAGTTGTTTTAACACACGTGAAATCTGTTGTCCGTTCCTGTTACTTTCACCTGAGGAACATTGCAGAAATAAGACATGTAGTTGTTTTAACACACATGTGAAATCTGTTGTCCGTTCCTGTTACTTTCACCTGAGGAACATTGCAAAAATAAAACATGTAGTTGCTAAAAAGGAGATGGAGATGCTTGTTCATGCTTTTATTTCTTCACGCTTGGGTTATTGTAATGCATTGTACACATGTCTAAACAAGTCATCCATGGACAGACTGCAAGTTGTTCAGAACGCAGCTGCTAGGCTCTTGACCAGGACCAATAAGCGTGCTCATCACTCCGGTGCTGAAGGAATTACATTGGCTTCCTATTTATTTTAAATTTTAAATTAAAAATTTACATTCACACAGATGACCAGGGACCGTGGGCATCTTTCTTTGGTTTTTCCCTGGGTTTCTTTCTTTTGGTGTTTTTCAAAGTCAGTAAAAAGGTCTCTGTAGTGTCCTCAGGTTCCATAATTGTGAGCTTAATTGCCTAACATCTGTGAACTGTTGGTTTCCTAACTGTTCCACAGATTAATGTAACCATTTTTTATTTTGGTCATGGAAGATGCATGGAAAACATTGTTTAACCCCTTTACAATTAAGAATTGTAAAGTTAATTAGCTTTTTACGAATGATCTTTATTTATTTTTTATATCTAAGTTTTTTATATCTTATTAGTTTATATCTAAGACATTACTAATGTTGTAAATGTCTATCACTGTTGGAAATGACTCGTTAATAATAAATTATTCACATATAATGGCAAAACCAACTTCCGCAGCCAATAATTTAGTGTCCTAATGATACAACCTTTAGCTAATCATGTTTTGACAATTTTTTTAAATCAATTTAATGCTGCCTTGGTGAATGAAGGTATCAATTTGAAAAAATGTAAATTACTGGGTATTCAAAAAGTTTTGACCGGTAGTTTGGACAAATATAGTAATGGAAGTTAATTAACAGTAGCAATACCAATGTGCGGTCAGACTGCTTTTGGGTGTCAAACAGTAAAACGCTTTCTTAACAATGACACGGACAATACACCTAACACAACGTAACAATATAACAATGAGCGACAATAAACACATCTTTTGACAGGAACTACTGTAACCAGTACTAATGGATGAAGTGATGGCAACGATGCATGTTGTACTGTAAGTACCAGTACTAATGGATGAAGTGATGGCAACGATGCATGTTGTACTGTGTGAAATGGTGATTGATAGGTGGATAGTGATCTGGTGTCATGATTGTCCGGAGCACAAAACCTGACACAGAACATGGAAAGGGGCTGTATGAGCCTTGCCTCACCAACCCCGATCAGTCCAAGAGAGGGCAACGTTACAGTCCTACTGGGAATTGAACCAAGGGAATTGAACCAGAAACCTTATGAATACAAGTCTGAATCCATAACTAATGAGGCACTATAATTGAACATTTTTTTATGTTAGTGCAGAATCAGCACAAACATGACACATTATCACAATGCCACTGTCTAACACTCTGTTTCAACAGAAAATAAACTATTCACACTGATAATATCCAACATAAAACAAACTAACTGCAACAACATTAAATCGATCAGTAGAGGGCAGTGTTTAGTCAAAAATGATTCAGTTCCTCATCGTCCTCTGCTCATTTAGGTGTGCTCTTTTCTATCACTTACCTCCTTTCTCTTTTTAAAATACTTCACTGCATTTAAATGCACCGATTCACACACATGACACAAACTCCAACATTTAATAAACCAATATACATTAATTAGATTTCATATAGTATATTCTATGTGAGTTCCTCTCCAGATCATCTGGCAAACACAAAACGTAATCACCTATGAAGCAATGTGTAGATGCATGTCTTTTCCCAGGAAAACATAATGTATGAAAGTTATAGTTCGTAAAATACGAGTTAGACTATTGTTCCCTAATGTTTGTGGTGAAAAAAGAATGAATAATGGTTGGTCGCATGATTATGCTCGTTCTGGCCTGTTCACTGCTCAATGCATTTTTTATGCTATTTTCAATTTGCTTGTTAGAGATAAAAGAAAGTTGATTCAACCTCAGGCCTGACAGTATTCCTCTATATATATTTTTTCTTGTAGCTCTCTTCATTAATGAATACCAACCAACCAACACAACATTAAAAAAATACTTAATAGACCATGGATATCCAGTGCAAATTTTAGCAGTGCCACTAGTGTCTTTTATTGGTAGATGTGGACTTCATTTTTTAATGTCAGTCATTGGAAACATAGTGTAAGTCCAATATGCAGGGCCAGCCCAAGGCAAAAGCAAACTAAGCGGCTGCTTGGGGCCCCCTGGCCAGGTGACTCAGCGTGGTGGGAGGGGGCCCTTAAATCAAATTCTGCTTAGGGCCCCCATAAGGCTCGGGCCGGCACTGCCAATATGGATTTATTTTCCTTTCAGAGGTCTGACAAGAGCACTCCTTTATGTCATGTCAAGCTCTTTTAACAAATTCAACTAGATAAATGTGTGAATACCCTATCCTTAACCCTATTTTTCTGTGAAAATACCGTACACATGTAGCCCATAAAAGGTTATGTGGAAGCCCGGAGTATTACACTGGTAAGCATGTCACACTGCTCAAAGGAATCAACCTGATTTGACTTGCACCAAGGCTTGAACCAAGCAAACGCACATGACCAACCTCTCAATGCACCTAACCTTAGTACTCTACTGCTAGCACTGCTAGTCAAAATGTCATGATGACTGGTGAGTTTCACAGATCAATCTGTCACACTGTTTTCTGATTGGCTCATTTATTCTCTCTCCTCCACCTGTAGCCTACATTTTGTCTTATATACACGACCGGTAGCCCACACCTTTAGCCCATCCATAATTATTCATGTTTTGACTATAATTTATGATCAATTTATTAAAAGGTATCCATTTATATGAAAAAACATGTAAATTCCTGGGTGTTCTAAATCTTTTAACCTTTGGTATAGGTACTCAACATATATTGATTGATGTAAGCCAATTATGCAGATAAAAATGTCAGCTAAATTAGTGAAAAGTACAAATGTTCTGTATATGTAATAAACTCAGAACTTGTCACACTTGAGTCCTAATTACATGATTACAATACAGCTCCAAATGGATAAAATGCCTTCCTAAAAGGCTACAGTATGTACTTCTGAGCTGGTTGCTGAAAGCAAGTACCCTTTTGTGAATGAAGATGCTTTCACGCTGTTGTTTTTTGCTGATTACTTATAGCTGAATCAGATACTAAAGGCAGTGGGATGTTTCTTGTCCATAAAAATCCGTAACCTTAAATTTAGCCCTAATCCTAACATTTACCTTAACCTCACTCTAACCCTAAACTTAACCACAATAATCTAACATTTGTGCCTGGACTTAACCATCCCCTAATACCTAAATTTAACCCTAAACCTAACCTATAATACCTGAACCTGAAAGTACCCTAAATTATAACCCTATACCTAATTGTAACCTTGGCCCTAAACCTAACCCCTAACCCAGAAATTGAATTTGTCCTCAAGGGGACCAGCAAAAGGTCCTAATATGGGCATTTTTGTCAATTATTACTAACCTTGTGAAGACTTCTGGTCCTAATACGATCTGTTAAACCAAAACACACACACAATCAGCATTGACTGAGTGTCTTTAAGATGATCATTAAATCTGTCAGATTTACAGTTTAATTATAACTCAGACATGGTCTCTGTCCCAGTCCACACCCAATGACCTTCATGGATCACTGCTTTTCAAATGCAACATAGGGTGAAGTGTCCTGGAATAAGGTGATATTTGGGACACATTTCTCTGTTATAGTAGTGACACTGATGTTATTACTAGCAGGAGCAAAGAATTGCCCTCTGGGTACCCACATTTGAAAGCCTCTCTTGTTATAATACCCCACTGGTTAGATCAACAATTAATTAATGGACAGGCTACGCGGTTGTACCTCTTCTTAATCTATCATAATAGGGATTTTGAAACACATGACTTAATGGATTTACCATTCAATTAAAAAGAAGAGAACATAGCCAGCAAGTCTTCCCAGGGGCTTGGGTCAAAAGCAATGGACCATAAAGGGAATAGGGTGGAATTACGACAGTAATTTTTTTGAACACAGGTTAACGGATTCAACACACATATTCTCCCACTTTTAGACAAGTATGGCTCACATTAACTCTTTTAGTTTGAAATCCCCAATGTACCTAATTTATTTCATATTCAGCTCGTCTTCGACATCATGACGTATTCGTCTGCCCTTTCTGTGAGCTCCTTTAAACAGGATCAAACAGGGGTGATTTCCAAATGGCAGCCTGCTACCTATTTAGTGCACTTCCCACAGAGCTATAATCAAAAGTGGTGTGCTGTATAGGCAATAGGGTGGAATTTGGGGAGCAGTCAAAGCCTTTGGAATTTCTAAACAGGACCATGCCGTAGCCCTACAGAAGAAAGCCTTCCTGGCTATGTATTTTCTATTCAACAGACTCACTTTGTTTTTATAGTTTCAAACAATACCGGTCCCTCTAGGAAGGGGAAAAACATCCATCATTATATATTGAATGTCAGATGAGATAGGTGTGAATTCTCCACAACCACTGAATGCAGTGCATGTTGTTTTGTTTTCACTCAACTTGGGCTGTGGTCATTAGCACATATAGGCAAACCGTTTTGCTATGGAATCGAGAGCTTATATCGGGTAAATATTTCCCTGCACAGTTCATGCAGATCACTCTGTTTGGCGAAAACAGCCCCAGTACCTAGTTAATTTCTTATTAGCCTGCAAAGAATTGACATGATATGGCTGTATTAAAAAGCATATTTATGAAGCTCATCAATATTTATGATGTTTGAAACATGGATCATCCGATCTAAATGCTCTATTCAACTTGAATACCTGTCTACCCTTCCTGAATAAGTTTCCTTCAATGTTCTGTCATTCCTCTCAAAAGATGTGTCATTCAGAGAGAAGTTGTAAAGGCAGGGGAAGGAAACTTGTGTTCTTATTTGGAGACATATTTATGCATCTCTACAGGCAACCCATTTAGTACACTTGTTCCGAAAAGGATCTCATGGTTTCCTGGTCGAAAGTAGTGCACTGCATGGGGAACAGGGTTGCATTTGTGATGCATTCGGACATAAATATAGTTTAGAGCAGTGTACTCTTGGTAAAATGTATTTTCATTCATCATCAGTGATGCATCATAGGATACCCTATCCCAATTCATGTGCAAAAAAAGACAAAGACTCAAAGTGCAAAGTCATGTAGGCTACACCTGTTTAGGTGAAAACCCTGAGCCACCTCCGTTGTCCATTTCCGGCTACACACTTAAGGTGGTGTTGAGCGGTGAAGTGCTCACCGTGACACTTCACGGCAACCTAAAATGGGACACGCGCCTCTCTAACATCACCACTAAAGTGAACGGAAGCCTCTTGATTGGTAAACGTCTTTGTCGCATTAACCCCATCTCGAACAACTTTTGACAGTCTACTCCTGCGATTTCCCCGTGAGTACCCCGCTCTAGTAAAGCGTACTCAGATTTCGCCTCCCAACTAACAAAAAAAGATCCTGTCTGGGCCGACTGTCTTTGCCCTTCCTTTCTGTTCTCTGTCTCACTAGCCTCTGCTTCCTACAGTCAATAAAAATGAACCCCATAAAAAATATATTGGAAACGAAACATCATCCTACAACCTTGCAGGGTCTCGCTACACCATTCTCTTTCTCTGCTGATCTCTTGCAAAACACCATGAGATTGTGTCAAATGGGTATCTCCAAGAGGATGGGCCATGTTTGTGGCAGGTCTGCTATGTCCAGTCATAAGCTAACCCTGACTAACCTGCTGACAGTCACTAAAACATTCCAATGACTTTCACTGACAGATGTTAAGCAATAATTCCCTAGTCTTTGCCCATTTTGCTCGAATTGAGCAATTTGTACTAAGCTAATATATGACACGTAAAAAAGGCATTGTGAAACACATGAAACGTGGCCAAGCAGATAGCCCCCCAAAATATTTACAGGAAGACTACATTTCCCATATTTGAGAGATGTTAACCCATTTTTAACCACTTTTTTCTGGCATTATTGTGCTTCAACAGTATCTTTCATAGCATTGCTAACAATTTCTTCCACATTAATGGTTTATTTGTCAGCATCACACCCTACAGGCCAATTCTTGTAACATTTTACAATGACATTTTAGTCGTTTATCCAGAGCGACTTGCAGTGAGTGCAAACATTTTGAGAGTAGTAAGAGCTTTGTAATATTTGAAACTGTTAATCCACAAAATCTGTGCCTCTCAGGGTTGATTTATGTATTTTGGTGCAAGATGATGGTGCCAGAGCAAGCACTTCCCTGAATTTCTTTCTGTCCCTCATGTAAGTGACCTTTACATACCGTTTATGAGATGTCAACAGAAGTTTGTTTTCTTTCTTCAGCATGCACAGTTTTCTTTAAATGTCCTTTGGAAATTTGTTCTAACCATTTCCTAAATCCCAAACAGTACAGTGTATTAGACATAAAGACTATTAGGCTTTAGATGGCTCAGTGGTCACAGAGACTTGTAGTCGGAAGGTTGCTGGTTCGATTCCAGACTTTGCCAAATGTCGTGTGTCCTTGGGCAAGGCACTTAACCCTTAAGTTGCTCTAGATAATAGCATCCACTGAATGACTGAAATGTAAATTAAGTTAGACTTATTTTGAGTGGACCCAAAGACTACTTGGTGTGTTGCTTTTTTACCCTGAAAAAAAACATTTAATGTATGAATATTTAAAGCATATTAACTTTATGTTTCTTAGACATGCGAGCTGCACAGGACCACAGATAAGGTTGAATTGATTGGTTGTTGATTCGATCCATTCCGCTCTGCTGGGAGAGAACATTATGCATTGGTATTATCATGTATTAGTCTGACACGTGCTAGGCCCACAATTTCAATCAATACTTTACATGTGAGGAGTGGGATGTACTATAGGCAACAGGAATACCAACTTAATAACTTGCAATATAAAAATGCCAATATAAACCCCATTGAAAAATAGGCGTATACATACCTTACTATTGGCCGGTTAATCGTTGTCATCCACTCGTTAACAAACTTCCCTGTCATCAAGCATCTACCAGTTATAAGATGGATAGTTACAGTAGGTTTATTGAGCAACTAAAATCCACTCAATGAACTGCTAAGTTGCAACTCAATACTGTCAGTGCCTACAGCTACAGTAGCCTGACTGTCCTAGTCAAATAACAAGCTGATGGTTTACTGCCATATAAAATAAGGTCCTTACACAATAATAAAAAAACAGACCCAGTGCACATTAGTGGAGGGGGGGTAGGGTCCCAAACAACACACTGACCTTTGTATGGTGCTCTAATTAATTTTATTCAGACATCCTTGTTGTCATGGTTTCCCCCTCCTGGCTGGAATGTGTCTGTGACGCAGACTTTGTGTTCAATGTTGGTTGCCCCACGGATTGTTTTTGCCACATCACATGTTTGGTTCCAGCCAATAGATCACTGATTCTCTGTCTGCACTATACACAGCTGTTGCCACTCAGTCATTTGTTCCGGTATTTAGTTTCTGTGTGTGTTGAATGAGCTGTGTTCATTGTATAAATGTTACATGTCTTCCTGAACTGTATTTAGCTTCCTGATGTTAAGAACACTCATCATAATAATTTGTTTTGTAAAGTGTTTTCGGTTAGTAAACGTCATTATTTTTGTTTGAAATTTGTCTCTGATCCCTCTCTGCACTCCTGACACGTTACACTTGTAGAACACCACTCGTGTGAAAATGCTGTTGCTCCACTGAATTAGTTCAAATGATTTACCCTAATCAAAGTCTTGATGAGGACAAGTTGGTTCAGGTGTGCTAGGTCTGGAATTGATACAGCACTTGGAATGCTTGGCAGTCCCTGAGGAAATGTTGGAGAGCAACTGTGGTAGGGGCCTTTGTTAAAGGTTCTGTTTGTAGAATTTGTCTTGAATTTTGTATGGTGACCAGGTTCCAAAAGCTGTAGGACATGTATTTCATGTTATTTTAAAAATCTGAAAAAAAAAGTTTAGATGGGACAGTGATTTCATACAGTATGCAGTGCATATTTTGCCATTATAACAGGATTTACAATGAGAACATGATAAGCTGTGTTGCCACAGTGTTTGTCAATGGGCAACTGCCTGAAAATAATATCCATAAATGCATTTTAGGATATTTTTATGTGTAACAAAGCACTGTCTAGTGTAGGGAAACATTATCCCATTCACTTGATAAGGAAGAACTGCCTTCATGGCTACAAATGGCATCTTAAAAAGTACACTATATACACTTGGGGCTTGATGGCCATTTTGGACACACATCAGTCAGACAGCTATTATACAACTCTATACTGTTCCCTGTAAACTGAAATAGACCTATTTGATCTAAAATACTGTCTGGCTCTGTCTTTATTGCAGAGTAAGCTGAGATGGAAAGAAGTCAAGTGACATCAAGGATAGTCACTTCAACACTGTGGGCCTGTGAGACAGGCCCATCAGACGCCCTCAGAAGCTGCAACATGATGTCAGAGAAAAACGTCCTCTAGCGTTGCCTTGCTAACGGCATTGTGTCAATATGATGCTCTACCTGCAAAACCAGAAACCCACTGAACTTATCTTTTCTAGTAATTGCAATTACCATGGCAGAATGAACGCTTGTGTTAACAATTGAGAATTGAACCTCGTTGAAGCATTCGCGCTGCCGTTAGACGTGATGCAATGTGAGCAGTATAACAGCTGTCAGATTTGAAAGGAGGAATTCTCTATTGGCTGATTGTCGATGGCAACGCCTAATGGTTGATGACCCTAACATGCAGGGAGGTCATCTGTGTCAGGGACCTTCATTGGATGCCTAAGTTATAGAACATTCAGTTCAATGGGGAAATATTATTATCACGTAATTGACATTTTTCAGTGCGATTCATTTTCTCAATACATTAAATGGAATATATGACTTCACACATTTCTATTTAACACATTGATTTCAAAGATTATATTATTGAAGCATCTTTGCACAACTTAGTAAAGGAATTGCATGACAGAACATTGCTAGGAGCGAAGTACTTGCAAAGCACGGGGATTGACTTTGATTTCTACAGTCAAGCCGGAACAAAAGTGAACGCACCCACTAAAGTGAGTCTATCTTCACAAAAGTGTCTGTAAGAGGCCTAGTTTGGAGGGTTTTCAGACTTTGGAGATGTTGATATGAATGTAAAATGTATGGCTCATTTTTTGTAATAACAGATATCTATCATTAAAGATGGCTGCCACCCTGTGTCCATTCCGGGGATAAAGAGTGGTGAGAGAAAGTGGGTGCAGCTGGTGCTAATTGGAATCATTAAGTAGGCTATATAAGTCACCATAAGCAACATAGTGTTGTTGGTCATTGTCTAGATCAGCGATATTCATTCCTGCTCCCGCGAGCCACGATTACGTAAGTTTTCCATCCAACCGCAGAAGCGACTACCCTGAGTTGCCATTTAATCCTAGAAATGATTAGCGTCACCTGTGCTAAATTTGGTTTGGAGTGAAAACCTATCGAATTGCGGCTCGCAGGAACATGTAACGAGTATTGTTGGTCTAGATTATGGAAGCAAAAGTCAGGGAGACAGGTAGGGGGAGACAGAGAGAAAGGGCACAGACAGTCGCCCGACCTGGTGCTCGAATCCCCGTCACAAGAAGGCATGTGTAGATCTGAGTCGGGAGCTTAGACCGTTACACCAACTCCGGCACGAAAGCATTGTTTTGTGTATAACCGCAATAAAAACCTCGAAATTTCTTTAAGTACAATGTATACTATTGTCAAATATTTATATTTTGCCATTGAATGCTGCAGCGCTATTCTATGATCTGCATTACATCAAGGTACACTGTAGTGTAGTCACTCTGCCTCACCAGTCACTCTGCCTCTAATGTCACTCTTGACTCCAATGTCACTCTTGACTCCAATGTCACTCTTGACTCCAATGTCACTCTTGACTCCAATGTCACTCTTGACTCCAATGTCACTCTTGACTCCAATGTCACTCTTGACTCCAATGTCACTCTTGACTCCAATGTCACTCTGACTCCAATGTCACTCTTGACTCCAATGTCACTCTTGACTCCAATGTCACTCTTGACTCCAATGTCACTTTTGACTCCAATGTCACTCTTGACTCCAATGTCACTCTTGACTCCAATGTCACTCTTGACTCCAATGTCACTCTTGACTCCAATGTCACTCTGACTCCAATGTCACTCTGACTCCAATGTCACTCTGACTCCAATGTCACTCTGACTCATAACACACAGGCAGCCCAATTCAGGACTGAGTCAACAGAGCCACTAATCTTTATCTTCTGGGTGGGAGAGAACTTTACCCCAGCTGAATCTATCTGGAACTACAGAATTCCCCAAAGCTAAAAGACTCTGTGTCAACAAGATGACTCATGTCTTCTCCTGGCTGTGACTCAGCCCTGAACAAGCTAATGCAGGGGTAGACAATAGGTGGCCCTTCATGTGCAAACATGAAATTTTAAAAGATATAGGGATTCTACTCATAGATTATGCACATACACCAATCGGCAATAATCATGACCACCTGCCTAATATTGTGTAGGTCCCCCCTTTGCCTCCAAAACAGCAGCCTCATACGAAACATCTTCCATTCACTGTGTTCTGACACCTTTCTATCAGTACCAGCATGAACCTTTTTGCAATTTAAGCTACAGTAGCTCGTCTGTCCGATCAGACCACATGGGCCAGCCTTCGCTCCCCATGTGCATCAGTGAGCCTGGGCCGCCCATGACCCAGCTGTCGCCAGTTCACCACTTTTCCTTCCTTGGACCACTTTTGATACTGACCACTGCAGACCGGGAACACCCCACAAGAGCTGCAGATTTGGAGATCTGACCCAGTTGTCTAATCATCACAATTTAACTCTTGTCAAAGTTGCTCAAATCCGTACGCTTGCCAATTTTTCCTGATTCTAACACATCAATGTTTAAGACAGTAAAGAAGCAGGAAAAATGGGAAAGCATAAGGATTTTCCTTCACCTGTCTCCCTCCCTCCCTTTCATGCCTCTCTGTCTCCTATTCTCACGTTGTTTAAAGTCAATGCATTTAGCGTGTGAAGCTAATCTCTCCCTGTTGTATAAAATGTTTTCACCACATAATCTCTATGGTGCGTTTCTGTAGACATCAATATTATCAAGATTTTCTTCCCCTCACTGAATACATTGTAATATTACATTTAGGTTATTTAGCAGACACTCTTATCCGGAGCGACTTACAATAAGTACATGGACATCCGCCTGGAGCTACTTACAGTTAAGTGCCTTGCCCAAGGACACAACAACATTCAGCACAGTCTGGAATCAAACCTGCAAACTTTCGACTTACAAGCTCGCTAACCACTGAGCCGTCTGATGCCCCATACAATTCTTTAACTTATTAAGGGCCTCGTGTTTCATGCCTCTGTTTGTACAAAATCATAAATTATCTTAATTTTATTATAAAACTGAAAAATAATAGACCTGTCTGGTAGATTATTTCATGAACCTTGGAAAACTTGCTACAGGTCTAATACAGATTTTGTCTCTCTATTGTCTATACAGGTAATCCCAGACAGCCTGGACGATGTGGTGATCAGGGCTCTGGAGTTCAAACCATGTGTTACAGAGCTCCTTTATGACCTTAGCCGTGTGTTTGGGGTTAATTTCCTACTGCAGAATGAAGCAAATGAATGATCCACCCTGAAGGTATTGTGTGATGATCTAGTGTGCCTAGGACTTTTGCAGTAGTACGGAACATTTCTGAGTTTATACATTGTTATGAATTGTCAGGCATGACTTTAACCTTGAACCCTGTGACATTGATAAATTCCCAAGGTTTTGACAGTCTTTGGAATTTGAAATATATGTAAAATTCTAAAAATACTAAAGTTGGATATAACTGCAATAGACAAGAAATTGACAAACAACATCTCAGTATGACGTTTTGTCATTGATACTAGGCTGCTAGCTCTGAGTGTGTCTATTATGTGTTTACGCTGTACAAGCACACCAGACAACACCCTGCTGCAATCACACAGAGTGAATGGAAAGGTCACCGCAGATCATAAAGGAACCACATTTAATTTTTACCAATCGAAGTGGGGGGTTTTGAGGGTAGCTGATATATGTGAGTAGGTCTCCAGCAGTAAAACACAGTCCAGTAAAGACTAAAAACCTTCAGAGAATATTTCAGCTAAGCTCACCTAATATTTTCAATTTCACAAGGTAATAGTACTGTTATAAATCAGGCAGAGGGCTCAGTGGTTAGGGAGACAGGCCTGTAGTTTGAAGGTTGCCAGTTCAATTCCTGACACTGCCAAATGTTGTGTTCTTGAGCAAGGCACTTTACCCTAAAGTTCTCCAGGTGGCTGGCCCTGTACTTACCGCTAAATGACAAAAAATTATCATGTGAAACCTGGGTAAGACTATGCAAATTAGTGAAGGAGTCCAATCGAAAATGAGCTGACTCTGTAAGCCTAAAGGAAGGAACAGCACAGACAATGAACTGACCTGGGCCCGGTTCCCCAAAACGTTATTATCGCTAAGTAGCTACTTAGCGTTAAGAACGTTTTGGGGAACCGGGCCCTGGATTTTTAAAATTAAATTTATTTATATTCTATTTGAGTCACTTTTTAGATTGTTTCAATTATAACCTTGCCAAAAGCAAACTTTTTCAAGAGAACAGAACAACACACAGAACAAAGATACAAATAAAGTAATTAATGTAACTCCCTTTTGGTAGAGCTACCTGCTTGTGCCATCAAACCCTGGAAACATATCCTAAAAAACTGTGGCCCACCTTATGTTCAACCCTGTTAAGTTCTTCCATTAATAGCTACTCTGCACAATCTACCTAGTAAGAATCATATGGAAGTTGAAACAGGCCTATTGATTTTATTTGAGGCTATGTTGTAGGGTCGCCAGCAGGATGTTTACTAGGGACATGTTGTGTACAGTTCATAAATAGAATAGCACTCCCTTAGACACAGAGGTTTAGACAGCAAGATTGAACATCGTCACAATAATACAAAACCAGAGGTTTTATTAAATCAATACAAACCGCTGCACAAAACTGCTATTTTGTCAACAGCAAAACGTATGTTGTTTTCAATCATCAGTGTTGTTGAGGTTCATCCTTAGCCAGCTCAGAAGACTGACTCAGAGGTAACATGGGGATTTAAAAGAGCAGGGTAATAAGTAGGTTTTTTGCTGACCAGACATTTTGAAATATTCAGAGGATATACAGAGGACCTGACCAGTGGTATGTATTTTCTGTAGAATCCCAAAGACGTAGACATTGTATGAAATCTTGCAGAAGGAAATCAATGCCCTATTCTGGTGGAAAGTTCACAACAGGAGAACAGGGCATACTACATACGTAAAATAATGGGTCACAGAATATTGCTCAGCCTGTTCCAATTTGAGCTAGGTAGGTGGTATTACTCTCAATTGACCTGGTGAGAATGTTTGACCAAATGTAGCGTTAGTGTTACGGTAAAATGGCTAAGAAGGTTGCAAGCTTCTTTTTTATTTTATTTAACCTTTATTTAACCAGGTAAGTTGACTAAGAACAATTTCTTATTTACAGCAACGACCTGGGAGCAATTAGGGTAAAGTGTCTTGCCCAAGGACACAACGACATTTGGCTCAGTCGGGAATCGAACTGGCAACCTTCTGACTACAAGTCTGACTCCCTACCCACTGAGCCATCTGCGCCCTGCAAGCTTCTTACGGTACATTGGACATCACTGAAGCTACTCGCTTAGTGCCGGGGTGGGCACTAAGTTTGCTTTGAATTCTGGACCTTGTGCAAACTGAAACAGAACCAGACAAAATGTATTCTCGCTTGTTCTCGTATGCATTGGAAGACACAGTATTGTATGACATAAATAATCTATGGTAACATTTGTAAATAATATATTAGGAATTTAATTTACATTGGAATTTTTCTTTAACTAAATCTTTATTGACTGGAAAGTCAATGAAATGTACTCTTTTTGCGAAAACATCTAACAATGGGGTTTTATTTTGATACCATGTAGGTATTTAAGTAGTGCTGTAGAATACCTGAGCACTGTGAAATGGTCTGGGATTAATCTTGTCAGGAGGTTTGAAATGAAGGGCAGTCTAATGTATGTAATTAACAAAGTCACAGAAACCTAAGAGAGAACTTCCTTTCCTACAGTATGTGTTGTAATTATTTGACACACTGAAAGGATATACTTTAAGACTGGAGAAATTAAGACAACATTAAATCTTAATATCCTAACAATGTCATTTTTAATTGCTGGAAAGTGATTTGGATAGTGCTGGGAAATGTGATAATTCCGGTAGAAATTTAAAAAAACAGAGAAACCGGAATAAAAAGCAATTCAAAGAACAACAGAAATAATTTAAAGCTCAACATACAGAAGATATGAAGGACACTTGAAGTGTAGAATGTAGTTATGGTTTGCCATATTACATATGGAACAGTTACAGAACAACAACCTGTAACCATTTTAGGACTAGAAATATAATAGAAAAATTGAGAGCTTTACTGTCAAAATGACGGTACTGACAGTTTGGTATTAGTTTAAAAAAAATCCAAGATGTTTGGGGTTTTGCATATATATTTTTTTGTAGTCAAAGTTAGAGTACATATCTAATCATTGACAAAGTTATGTATGTAACAAAATGCCAGTCTTACAATAGAGATTGAACAGTTGCTGAGAAGTCACCTAAAAGTAACATTTTGATAATACTTTATTATTTCATTTGTATAGTCAAAATTCATAATCAAGCCTACTCCAAAAAGTAAAATGTCCACTAAATTCCAATAAGATGTAGATGGATTTAACTCATTAGTACTAAAAAAAACAAGATCAATAGATATTTCATTCAACTTGATTATTTAGTCCAGGACTAGAATTAATCTGTATCTGCCAAACCAGCCATATATGCTTCATAATCCTGCATTTGCTATATCCTTCCACTGGCCAGAACATTTTGGTCATCTTGCTGATGAACAAAATGGCTTCAGGAAAGCCAAAGCATCTATTGTATCGACCCCATTAACCATATATTGTCTCTACAATATTCTGTGCTAGAATTTAAAAAGAAAATGCATGTTTGTCTAATTGGTTGGCATTTGGCTTTCGATTGGGTGAATGTAGAGAGCTACTTGATATCAGACTAATTAAAATGGGAATTCATGGAAGATTCTACAATACAATTAACTTGGTAAATTACTTGGCAATGCAAATCCACCATGCAAATATAGGGGTTAAACTGGATGACAGAACTCAAGGGACAGTATTGCATGCAGACTCATTCTTCTTACAGAGACTGAGAATGAACTGCAATGTATGTTGAACACTGTCAATCTCTGGTGTACCAAGAGGATATGGAATAATCAACCAAGACAAAATGCAGAAATTGCACTTAAAAGATATACCGGTAAGAACAAGATGTATGCATTTAGTTTCTTTTGAAGTGATTTGGTAAAGTACATAAGATCATATCACCTTAGTTTCTTCTTTTTGATAATATCACCCTGTTGTTACTAGCAAATGTAACATCTGTAAATAACTTGTCTATTTAACGCTGCTCTACAATGAACGTGCGTCCTATAATGAATTATTCATCTGAAATCTGGGGTTTTATATAATCCAAAACAACACTATTTGACACAGATCCATAAGGTGTTTCCTAGGATAGACCTAGGCTTGACCCAGGAAGCACCATATGGATCAGTGTCAAATCCATAAGGTATTTCCTCGGATAGACCTAGGCTTGACCCAGGAAGATTAGCAACAGAATTAAACTTTAATGGCTGAGTACATTTACCCATAAGCAGAGAGTATCTAAAAACATGGGTATAGTTGGTATACAAGTTTGCATTATCATTATAGTGCATCTACTATTGGTGATAATACTATTGGTGTCATGTACGGAGATGAACACTGTCCAAGTGCTGTACAGTTCAGCCATTCTGAGAACAATTTAAAGGTGTCTGATGTGGTGAGTGGAACCTCATTCGTCTCTGTGGGACAGATGGCTGGTTGTTAAGGACGGCAGGACAGGGAGAGGAAATGTTTGGTGGCAGGATTGATTGTTGCACTGATTGAGCTGTGTTACCGGTCTGCACTGTCTGCTGAAAGAGGGTGAATGACCAATTGGGGTGGGAGGAGTCATGTGATGATTAGATCATTGAACTAACCCCCTCATTGATATACCAGATGCACAGAATAACAAAAATGGTTTTAACCTAGGATAAAACATATCTGCCAGGGCTCTACGCTAACTTTTTTCCCAAGGAGTGGCCTACATGTACTCCTAAATAAAAAACTGTCGGAGCACACAAAGAAATTTAGGAGTGCATTGAAAAATGTTCAAGTAACACAGAATTTATACATTTTCTTTTTCCCAGTGTTTTTCACCACATTTCTCTCACTTTGACTGCACTGCGTTGTCACAGAAAACTACTGCAGTTGGCGCATGACTCCTTGTGGAATGTGGGAGTATTTTTTAACAATTAGAAGTGGGGGGGGGGGATTCATTATGGTAGGTTGTAATTTTCACTTGCACACTGTGCTCGTAAATACTTTTTCCTTGTCTCACATGTCTATTTTTAGGAGCAAATTCTCATGAAATAGGGGCACTGTAGAGCCCTGTCTGCCATTGGTTAGATACATAGAGGGACCAGTTTCAGGATAATCCCTGTTGGAATTACAAAGCTCTTCTACAACACACTGTTTTGAATGGATGATGTCACCTCCTTGTGATGTCACCTCCAATCACAATGCAAATCAAAATGAGATTCATGTGTGCAGCAAGTGCTTTTGGGAGTAGAGGTACACTGCTTTCTCTGATTCAATTGGCTAGATTGGTTGTCAATCTTACTGTGTCTTCTAAAACAATGATGTGTTTGTAAGGTGGGACATTGTAGCTGGAGAGATATCAAATGTTTGATTGTGACTGGTCAGCCCCTTTAAGGAAACTAATATACAACGTACTTAATGAAACACAGGCTAACCGTTAGCTATGAAGATTTTTTCCAACTTAAATTCCTAGTCTTTGAAAGTGTGAAAAGATGCAATGTTTAACTAGAACAGTTTTAATTGTAGTAGGAATGGAAATATGTACATACATTGAAGCAGCCTGAGAATATACTTTTTTATCTTCATATATCCAAACTTCAAATACAGTACCCATGTGGGCTGGGCATTATAAAAAAATGTAGTCAATCAATCAATCAATCAATCAATCAATCAATTTAATCGTATAGGGGATAAGGGTGCCGTAAGGGAAATACAGTAGATCTGTCTTGAAATCTGTGGATTGTCCGTCAACAGGCATTTATAAAGCTTTTGATGGGTAGAAGGGAAAGTATCAGTCAATCTTATGTAACCCTGACTTCTCTATTCCTGTGGGTAGATCCAAGATAAATCAGATTTGAAGGAAGCAGAAAGCTGCCTCACTTTCAATCTCTGCAATCTTCCTCTTCACATTGAAATGTCTCTTTGAAAAATCTGCATTGCCAAATCTGGACTGATGGGACCTGTCATTTAAAACATCTTACAAAACACAATTCAATAAAAGGTCCCTGTGTGTCAAAATTTTGTTGCAGCCCAGAAGTACAGTGCATCCAGAAAGGATTCACAGCGCTTCACTTTTTCCACATTTTGTGATGTTACACCCTTATCCCGAAATGGATTAAATGAATTATTTCCCTCAAAATTATACACACAATACCCCATAATGACAATGTGAAAGAAGTGCTTAAAATCGTAGCAAATTTATTTAAAAAAATGCTGTGAATACTTATGTACATGTGCTTTTCTCAGTTTCTATTTTTAATATAAACTTTTTAATACACTTGACCAGTAGAACCACGAACCCCATGCTACGTGAGCTGAACTGTGAGCAAATTGTGTTTGATTTTAGTTTGCATCGCCAACTGTAAGTCTTGCTCATTGATCTGCAAATATGACCGAAAAACCTCTTGCCATGGGAGATTCCAAGTCACAGTACAGCTCACGTAGCACAACGTTCGTGGTTCGGCTAGTTAAGTCTGTTTTCCCAAGATAGCGACTGCCTGTATACACGAACGGTACTGTCTATTAAACAATCCTTTTAATAAACTGTCTGTACAATTTGAAAGTTTGTGGTTCGGCTAGTCAAGTCTGTTTTCCCAAGATAGCGACTGTATTAGGAATTGTCCTTTAACTGTGCAGGTGTCCATGAACTCAAGTGATTTTTAGCAGGCCTGCAAAAGTTTTATATTGAGAAATACAAAGGTCATATAATTTTCTATGTAAACAAGCATATTGAAATCATACTAGGGTCTAATTTGTTTTTTGTTTGCTTTAACTACAAAAGTTGCATAGGGTACATTGAACTGACAACTGTTTATTAAGATATATTATCTGATTAGATTTTTGATGGTAGCAGTTCAGCAACTACTTAACATTTTTTGGGGTTTCAAATACTATTGGAGTTAAAAAATATGATTTTTACAAAGTTACAGAAATGGGATTAGTATGCCCTGGGAATAAACTGATTAACAGATTAACTAATTGATGAACTGATTCATCTGGAAATCTTCTTCCCTTTGCCAAGCACAGGACCAGTAGAGTTTGACATATATAAAGGCTGTTTCATGTGGTAGGCGAGATCAAAGTGAAATTGGCCTTTATAAATGTAATCCCTGATCTGACAAGGTGAGTAACATTATTCTGTCCTTGAGCAAGGCAGTTAACCCTAAATGCTCCAAGGGAGCTCATTATGGCAGCAGCACACACATTCAAAGAATTATTTTCTCAAATGCAAAACTATTTTGAACCTAAATTTAAATACTGCCAAACTATTATTATGTCCAACACAATTCTAGTCAAAACAATGAACTATAAAAAACTGAAGACAACTATTGCTTTTATGCAACTCCACTCTATAGCATGTATCCTACCTGGTATCCTACCTCTATAGCATGTATCCTACCTGTTATCCTACCTCTATAGCATGTATCCTACCTGGTATCCTACCTCTATAGCATGTATCCTACCTGGTATCCTACCTCTATAGCATGTATCCTACCTGGTATCCTACCTCTATAGCATGTATCCTACCTGGCTGATGTTTGATCCAGTGGACCAAGGATTCGGATGGTCAGTTTTAATTTTCTCACTTAATGCTCTACACTACCCTAAAAATAAATCAGCAATGAGCAAATTAATAAAACTATTTTGATAAATTCAATTACTATACAATAAAGTAGCTACTATATAGTCATATCATTCCCAATTTCCCAAAATAAATTGCCTGAATCTAGACTGGTTGTTTTCCATGAACTGCACGTTTCAGATCGCACCAAAGTGGCTCAGTGATATTGAGGTCTGGAGACAGTGATGTCCACTCTTGAACCTTCAATTTTGATTACTTAACAATAATAACACAACCCCTAAGCATAAACCAACAGTGCCTTGGACTGGATCATAAAAGAAGACAAATACACAGATAAACAATAAACGCATATATTCTAAATGAGTCTCGGTACATATGCCCACGCTAGCTCACACTGGGCTGAACGTGACATAATTGGATTTAGTTTTGTATATTTATGTACTTAGATGTAATTTGATTAGAACACTTTTAATAATGAATAATAATAGTGATAAAACTATGAGCAGGAGAATACTGTAGATAATGCAATGTTGTCATATGTTGGTGTGGTGTAGAGAGAGGGAGACCAGAGCAGACAGTAGATGGTTGTTGCTTGTTTTTAATGGACAATCTGGGAAACATACATGTATTGCTGTTGCAGGCGAACAGTTAAAGCGAGTGCACAACGAGAATAGTTATAACTTATTATGCTCTCACAGTGGCATAAACACTGACAGCTAACACACAAGAGCGTACGCATAAACTTCCAAACTTCAACAACACTCTTCACAACTTACATTTTGAGAGTAGCTCCCGGACAGCCTTCCAACATCATGAACTGATGAACAATGACCGACACCTCTCTCTAGTTTGGCCACCAAATATATAGAGCAAGTGAACTGACTAATAGAAAACAGCTGAACATAATCATTAATCATCAGATCTACAAGATACCAGCCTAACCTAAACCCTATCCTAGCAATAGCCAAACTAGAGAAGGGTGTCATATTCCTTAAAGGGATATTACATGATAGAACAGAAAACATCTAAACACTACAATGCAATGCATTGGTATAAATACCAAAGGAAAATACACATAATAACAGAAATAAACAATATACATTTTAAATGAACTTACATGTTTATATGGAGTCCACTCTCAGTTCATGCCACACCAGCCCACACTGGGCTGGGCGTGACAAATGTGTAAAAATTAAATTATTAATATTAGCGAACATCACCCCATGGCCACATTTACTAGATATATTTTTGTTACCAGATTCCTTGTTTTTTGGGGCATCTGTAAAGCATATCGAAAAAAACAGTAACATAAGATATTTATGAAATAGATTTGATTGATGAGTGATGGATTTCCTGCTAGCCATTATCAGAAGCTGTTGAAGTAGGAGCACTTTGGTGTGCAGACAGAGTATAGTCTTAATAGACATGTCCGGCTACCATTATTATGGCGACCAGACGAGACAGCAAGCGAGACAAAGTGCTCTATGCTGCCTCAGCTCTAGGGCCCATGTGTGCACTGTTAACATGGAGGCTGGTAATCATAGGGCCATTGACACAGCCAGGCAGCCGGCACAATCAATAGACCTGACACATGGATGACATTAAGCAAAATCATAACCCTTTGCCTGCCTGGATTATTTTCAATTTTTAAGATGAAATGCCTGTTGGTTGAAAGCCTCACATTGAGCTGTTATATTTCAGGACCATGGCATTGCATCCATTTTACTCCGGTGCACTTCCGAAATGATATTGTAAGGTCATAGATGAAATCAGACCACTGGTTGGCACTGACTGAGTAATGGCAGCTCAAAA
>JACXGM010000039.1:0-24870 GCA_016801145.1 Umbra pygmaea
CGACCGTGTGAAGTGAGCGCGACTGGAGCGGTAGCCTACTGGAGCGATATTGAGCAAGAGACTTCTGGGCCGATAGCACTCACATACTCTGCCCGGGGAACCTGATTCCTCGTCATGATTACTTTTGAAATCAAAACGGAAACTTGCAGGTAACTGAGTATTGCCCTTGGGTGGTAAAATGTTTAATTGCTGTCACAGCCAAATTAATTTAATTGCTTTAAAAAAATGTATACGCAACCTGCATTAGTTTAATCGATAACAATTGAACGTGATCGACGAAATTCTTAATGATCAATTGTCGATCGTCGATTAATCATGCCCATCCCTATTGGCCACATTCACTACCTACTGTACAACATATTATATCAACTTTCACACTTTGGCTGCCCCAGTGGGAAGCCAAAGCACCTCTACAACAACTCATTTACTAGTGTGTGTGCGTCGTTTGCACGTACAAAAGCGAAACGTACTGTTTGTGAGGCTTTGGTTACATCATACAGATGTCTCTCGTCTAATCTTGTCGGCAGGGGGAGTTTTATAAAAAAAGCTAGTTTTTGGCCAACAGGTAGATCAGTGTGCACAACAGTTGTATTGAAAGAGACATCATGTTTTGAAGAGAAGCTCACCAAAAATAGGTTTTAAAGATATAATAATACCCATTATTGTCCATAGATATCTATAGAGAGCACTTAACCTAATGGATAGGCACTCATCTAAGAAGCAAGAGACTGCGGGTTCGAAACACGACAGGTCATTTTTTTACTATTTCAAAGGTTTATGGTATTATTTGTACAGTTTACACTGACAAAATGTGTTTGCCAATCTCGTATTTCCTTGGTGAACGCAATTACTTGTTTATCCGGTTTTTGGCACTTCATACTGCATTGGTCATTGTCCCTAGAAATTGTTCCATATTTCCATATAAAATATATTTCATTATTTTCTAAACGACTACGTCCAGGAAAGCAAAGTTTGCAATGTCCCTAACGCTAACTAACCCTCCCTGCCATCCGCACGACTGGACATAATGAAACTGAGGCGCGGTCACTGATAGATGCACAGTACCTACAACTCACTGTTTGAGGATCTATTCCGTACCACAAAATATGTTGACCTGCAACAGTCCCGTCCCCTGATATCCATATAGATAAAAATTGTGCCCTGCCTCTCTTTTTTTATGCTGTCAGACTTATTTTTTATAAGAATAAATACATTTTCCTATAAATAAACTTCACATAATGTATTTCATGCCTGGCATATTAATTAAATGCACAATTGTCTTTGAGCAGTGGATGATTTTGAGTAGAAGTCAGTCAGAACAGATAGGAGGCAAATTTGCGTTGCATATGATGAATAAGGAGGATTTATAATTAATCATCAGATCAGCCAGTAAATGTAAATTAGGTACTGGCACAAACAAGTGCTGGTTTAATTAATATGCACAGTCATTGCACACATAACTTACCAAAATATGATGCCTATTCAAAACGATACACAGAAGATCATTTTTTTACTTCCACGTTTAATTAAAAAGCATTCGTGTTAGCATGGAATATACGTCGCTAGTGTTCTCAAACGTGGTTTTCAAAGTAGCCTATTTCTGATGTTGATTCAGACGGTGGCGAAAAGAGAGAAGATTAAGCTAGTTAATCAAAATGACCAGGTAAAGGGAGTTCATACCTAAACAGTCATCAATTAATTGAAAACAAAGAGTAAAAAAGTATTCCTTATGGTCAATGGTTATTTATGAACTCCCTTTACCTGGTCATAGGTTTTAATTAAGAACTTTCCAAAACGGATGAACCCAGCCTTGCACTTTTACTTTGGACTACAATGCTGATCTAGGCCTGCATGATTCAGGGAAAAATATGATTCACCATTTCTTTGCTTAGAATTGATATAATGATTCTTTGCCACGATTTTTTTCTCACGAATTGTAATGTTTATTGCACACATGAACCATGACAAAACACATTGACAGTACCAAACATAGATTTTTTTGGGCACCTACACCACAAGCCTGAAAACATAGAGGCTTCAATGAATAAAGAAAATAAAGTACATACTGTCCATTTAAGTACAGTAGACTACCAGAAATAGTGACATAACACATTGAACCAAATTTGGCCCTGATATAGGCTCTGTCTGAACTCCTTGAACATGTCTGTGCAAAAAAATATATATATTTATTTATATTTGCACAGACATGTTCAAGTAGGATATATATATATATATATATATATAAGACATCACCTCGATACATTCAGCTAACTCCACCTTAGCTGAGGGCTCATACATTGGATCCTGTTCAATCCTCAGGCTACCTAGGATTCCCAAATGGAAAGTGATACAGCAAATTCTGTTGGCAAAAACATTTTGCCTTATTTGTTAATTTGTAAAATAATTATTTCCACCGGTAGAGCATAGATTTGAACCCGCAATCTCTTGCTTCTTAGGCAAATCATTTAACCTGTTACGCCACCGGGCTGTGTCAAAATTTAGGAGTGTTTTAATAATAAACTTTGAGTCAGCATACCGAAACAATAATAGTTATTAATAAATAATAATAAGCATTCAGTTGGTGGTTACACTTTATTTTGATAGTCCGAAATTCCATCCAGGGTTAAGGTTAGGTTTAGAGTTAGTAGATAGTTTGTTAAAAGGTTGTTGATAGTCTGCAGATAAACTATTTGGACTCCCAAAATAAAGTGTTACTCAGTCGGCTGACCAAAACCTTATTATAAAAATTGTTTGTAATGAGCTTGAGTGTGCAGACTTTCAGCTTCTCTTATAAATACAAATTACTCTTCATCTGCCAGGGACAACAATGGATACAATCTCTACATTCTCTTATAAAAGCAAATTACTCTTCATCTGCCAGAGATGACAATGGATACAATCTCTACATTTTCTTTTAAAAACGTGATGTCTGTTAGGAAAACATACTGCATTTGACTGCAATTTAATTTAATCTATGCAAAGTGTATTGTGTATTAACAAGTACAATATCTTAGGCCTGGGCATTATACCTGTAAAAATATATACCGGTATTATTTTATGTACCTGTTTGGATTTATACTATACCTTGTATACCAGTATTTTAATGTGTATGTTAAATGTAATTATTTACAGTGTCATTTCGCCAGCTGCACTGAATGAGAATGACCTCATTTTGGGTGGAGAGTCACACCTGCAGACCATGAAAATGTGAATTTTCTACATAAATGTGACGTATCTATTTTTCGATGCAAAGTGCACTGCAAAAAATGACTACAAAAAGTAAAAAAGAACTATGAATACAAGGTAAAATAGTAAAATAATCTGCCAATGGAACATTGCACTGATTTTCAGGGCATATTTACTCATAACAAGTGTTATTATTTAATACAGATGTAGCTTGTTAAGTACATATGTCTTATTTTAAGAATGGTTAGGTTTCTTTCACCTGAATACAAGATAAATGTACTTTTTTGCCAATGGAACAAGATTTTAAAGACAGGATTTTTTGCAGTGTGGACATTAATTGTTAAGCTAACTTAAATATTTTTTTAACTCTGACACATTATATAGATTAACTTTGTTCATTTGCCTTTAGACAGAGCTGCAGAAGAAATCAGAATTAGTTTGTGTACCACAGAGTACACACGTGTTAGTTTATTTACTTAGCCTATTACTGTATTACTGAATTCTATCTAAATGTTGTGTGATGAGATCACATAACTAGTATAGCGGTCTAGCACCACTATCTGTCTGTAATAGTCCATTACATGTTCACTTAATGTATTGTGTTTTGACGTGGTAAGATTGCCTCAAAATTAGATGAGACATCTGTATTTGACGTTGGAACTATGGTATGAAAACCGTTGTTGGCAGAGTTTGCATTCAACATGTTTTGCATCACCAGTGATGAAATGTCTACGTACTATGGATTTCTTAGGCATTTTGTAATGAAAGGGAATTTTTGAGGTTATGATTTGGAAAAAACCTTTGTTTTAAAAGTATATTTATTAGTGTTGCATTTTGTCTTACATAATATTATCTACAATTTCTGTAGCACATTTACTCCATTAGCAATTGTGTAGTTTAGTGACACAGGTGGGAATCACATCTCACATGGCCATATGGCTGCTTGGCTAAAGAAATCTTAGCCGACCAAGATCAAATCTCCTGAATTGTGTCAGCCCTAGTGACAAGCAGATGCAATTCATGTGTCTCACAAAATGTTAATTCTGGATTTTTATTTTTGTCTAGGTGTGGTTGCAGTGGTCTTTGTAGTGCCATAAAAAATAGAATTCTTCTGACAGTTATCGTCTCGTTAGCAAAATTCTTCTTAAAATATTAAGGGAACACTCAAATCACGCATGTCTTAATGAAGAAAACATTTAAAAGATCAAAATCTTCACTGTACTGTGTGTTTTGTTGAGAACAAAATGACTAAACAACGGTCAATGGAAACCAAAATCATGAACCGTATTGAGGGCTGGATTCACACTCAAAACTCAAAGTAAACATCCGAAACCACAGGCTTTTCCAACTTGTGTGAATTTCATCACGGCAACTCATAATATGTCTCAGTAGTGTGTGTATGGACACCACAGGCATATATGCACTCCTGATGAGGCAGCGGATGGTGTACTGGATTTCCTCCCAGTCCTCGAGGTCAGGTTACCATTGGCTAACACGTCGAGGTCTGTGTGACCCACCAAGGATATGCCTCCCCAGACTATCACTGACCGACCACCAAACCGGTCATGCTGGACGATGTTGCAGGCAGCATAGCGTTTACCACTGCGTTTCCAGACATTTTCTGGAAAAAAAAGAAACATGCCTTTTTTTTATCCTCAGGAGCAGATACCGGTCCTGCTACTGAGTTGATGCCCTTCTACAGCCTTTTCCATAATCTTTTTGAGCAGTGTATTTTAAGGGCTTTAAAAGCAGTATCTCCTAACAGAATTAATGGCTTCCAGTTGGCTTATATTTTTCTTCATTTAATTGTAACTATGCCCATGGGCATTGAATGTTTTCTCAGTAAAAGGTGGTCTTCAATTTTTGCCTACTGTTTTTATAAGCCAAAAATTTACCCATGTACCCATTTACCCAAATGTAAAATGTCATTTATGTGCAGATTTATTCCATATGTCATCAAAACCACCTTCAAACTTTAATAGCTGATGTAGGCTGGGGAATTATTGGATTACACGTCCAACCCAAAATTGGAGGTTCAGAAATATATTTTTATGTACGTATGTTGTAAATACATAAATATAAAATATTTCCTATTATATATATATATATCCCATACTATTTTATGCTCCTCTTATTCATTTTAATTTATCAATTATCATTTGCCCAGCTCAACAGAGGAAGAAAATGCATCACAATTTCTTTTGCAAGGTTTTGTACTATTTCCAATTAATTTATTATTCTTTTTTTTGCCAGGATGCTCTTCAAGACCTCTACCATAAAGAGGGCATGTTCCCGGGCCCAACCTTCAAGGCTCCACGTCGTTGTTGGACGGTACTCAACTTTTTCTTCTGGGCAGCCCTCCTGCTGTCGCCCCTCATTAAGTTTGCCTGCGGGGTGGTGGTCAGTGGCTCGCCCCTCCTCATCCTGGGCTTCATCCTTTTCCTCTTTATAGGTAAACATTTACACATTGCTGTGATGTATGCAAAGAAGACTTTACTCAAGTGTTTCAATTGTAGTCTGTAATAGTCAATAAGTGTTTTAACTCTCTGTGAGTTCAGGGATTGACCTTACAGCTTGTCTGGGATGAGTAAAAATAATAGTCGGAAAAGTAGAGTGTACACTGCTAAAATAATTGTAATTTAACAAGTATAGAGATTGATATAAACAAATTAATCTGCTATTGGAAACAATACAAACAAAACAACATTTGAAATACTTTTAATTATGCAACATTGGTAATATGTTAAATTTGTATTTGAATCAATTTAACGCCATCTTGTTCAATGAAGGTATCAATTTCCATCAAAAACGTGAACACTTCTCGGTGATTCCAAACTTTTGGCCCCAGTGTAATTTATTCACCTACAACAGCAAAGCCACTTTCAGCGGACATTATTTCATTGTCTGAATGATGATGTCTTTTAGCTCATCTGTTTTGAGGATAATTACACAATGCCTCCTCGAGTGTGAAATTTCTACCATAACACACATCCTGGATTATTCCAAACTTTTGGCCCCCAGTGGATATTATTTTTAGGACCGTTTTTAGTGTTATTTAGATTTGTCATTTGTCTATGTCCTTTTCGGTCCTCTTCAGCCTCCATAGCCATCCGGCGCCTGATCGGTGTCACTGAGGTGAACAAGACTGGCTCCAGTTACGGTGACGAGGGGGCCAAGAAACTAAAGTAGACCCCTCTTTACCCCCTGAGCCCGGTTGGTTTGTCCCTGTGAGCTTCCCCGCCCTCCGTTCTGCTGTGGTGTCATCACGTTGTGGAGGTGGTTAAACGTACCAGACCCAGCCAGTGGCATGGAGGGAGTGGAGAGAAAAGGGAGAACCTCTGGAGCCCCGCTCTGTGCTGTAGGAGAGAGCACAACAATTGAGAAGGGGAGCTACTGCCGTGACCCTGCTCCCCCATCAGCCCTGTTTTGTCCCACCACCACTGTCCACTTTTCAACACTACCGGACACCACAGGTTATTATCTACCAAAGCATTTTGACTACAGACTCAGTCCTGTCAACCACTTTTACGGGTGAGGTGGTGTTAGTAAATGTCTCACTAATGACTGGACTTCTAATTGGAAACCAGTTTCTTTAGGTTCAGCCTGATTTCCCTTTTACCTCAAAGTTTAACTGAGTTTATTTTCACTGTGGGTCTTTAACACACCTCTTTATATTTGTTGTGTAGTTGCATTAACAAATACAACGAGAGAGTTCTTCGATTCTAAAAGTCTATGCATTCTTATCAAGATAGTCAGAAAGAGTTTGGGTACTTTTGAGGATTACTGTGGCACGGATTAGTAACTGGGAGATGTTTCAGATCAGAGATGAGACCTTAATTGTTTGAAATACTGAGGCAGGTTTCTGTGTCAAGACCTCAGTTCAGGGGCTCTATATTCATTAAGTACATGTTAACGTACTATCATCTGTTGTCATTGACATGGTAATCCACTCCATTGTTTTTGCCCCCTGCACTCCTTTTTTATTAATGTGATTATCTTTTGGTGTATGTGCCTTGCTTGCTTGCTTGCTTGCTTGTCTGCACTATCACCACAAGCCGAGACCATTTCTGAGTGACATATACTCTTTTTTTCCATTTTCTGCTAGCTCCAATTTGCTGTACTCGTGCGCAACCTTACCAGCCCTTTGTACTGAAGTTGACGTGCAGTTCTTACTGAGCAAATTAGCTAATGTATTTACAGTGGTGTTCCCTCCATCTCCATACTGTGCCATCTTAAACAAGATGAAACTCTAGAAAGTTTGCCTTAATTCATGTATGCTTCGGCTAGAGGGATTATTGGATTGCTTTGCTAAGCTTCCTCCTTACCTCCTTATGTTTGTTGTTCTCTTTGATAGTTTAGATTGTGCCAGTGTAGTCCTGCCATATTTATAACAGTATTCTTCTACTTCTCAGAATCGACCAATATGTTCCTTAATGTTGCATACAGGCCAAAACTGTACAGTAAAAGTTTTTTTTGTGATTTATTTTTGCTACATTTTCAAATATATTGCACAGTGCCAACTTAGACTGAGGCACTGCATTTCAACAGCATAGCCGGTCTGTAACATTGGGAAGTACACACTGCACAGTGACGATGATGCAGATGTTACCGTACCTCTCGTTGAAGAAAATTATGGACTGCGTTTATGCATATTGTGGGGATCACTGTGACAAATTTTTGAATTATTTCTTAGTTATTGGTGGTGGGTGTGTGTGGTGGTGTGAGGGGGTCCACTTAGCCTGATTTCATTTACAACTGATCTTCCAAATATTTGTCATTTGTTTTTCTTAATTGTTTTGTTAACTTTGATGGCCCACTTGGGTTTGACCTTAAATATAACAGGGAGTTCACTTCCTGCAACATGCAAACAAGGTTTCAACACAACACCCCTCCTCTACAGATGATGGCGTTCTGTTTATAACTGACACCATCATTTCTCCCTATGTTAATACCATATTTTTTCTACTTTAATGTTGGCAATAAAGTGTTTATAGCCAGGATGATTTCATGAAAGCCTTAACAGACAGTGCAGCTATGTTTATGTGCGTCTATAGATGGATTCTTCCCCATGCAGTAACTTGTTTGGCAAGTGTTGACGGGGACATTCAAAACAAAAACTCAATCGATGTGAAAGTAGATGCTTATGGAAAAAAGTAATTAAGGATATTTGAAGCATGGCTAGTTGTAAAGCTGAAGAGTGATTATATGCTTGTAGTTAGAGTAATAGTGAAGAATAGAGGCTTCTTAATAGTAGGCTAGTTCCTGGGATGCTTATGTACTTGAGTTACAGCTCTGTAACAGCCCTGTCTACTGTCATTACAACTGTCAGAAGCAAGTTGTTGAGAATATGTCTTATCAGTGTCCTTCCCTTAACTACAAAGTACAGAGAACATCTTTCTCTGGTGTCTGTCAATATAAGGTGTGTGTGTGTACATATTATTTCAAACCAACAGGATGAAATTAGAGCAGCTATTATTTTATATGTTAGTGGTATTTACTACAAAATCTACAATACTACATTGAAATTGTACCCATTTTGGCTTTAAAACATCACAGATCACCTTGTGTATATTTGTATCTCGTTTCTTCAATTTTCCAATTAAACTTGCACTATGTAACTTCTTTGAAAACTACTAACAAATACAAAAACAATGTTTTAGGACTAGTAAACTTTAGGAACTAGCATATTAGATCCAGTGATTGAAAACATCAACTTAAATAATACAAAGTATAGGAAATAGTAGACCAGCAAAATTGACATTTCACAATCTAAATAGCAAAGAATGCATATTATGGACAATAAAGTAATGTGTTTTTTCGAGAATTGGTTATAATGACCTTTTGTGTACTGTATTATTCCTGTGTTCAGTAAAAACATTTATATTAAAATACTATTTGAAACAATCTACTTAAAATTTGGGCAGACAGTACAAATGAATGCAAGTTACATAGTGTGGCTTTAAGCATATTGAAGGGTTTAATCAGTGAATTCTTATTTTCAGTATCAATAACTTCCAATGTTATGTTTGTTCTCATATCAAAAGGGTTTAGTATCTATTTTTGGCTTTAAAATGGCCCTGCTCATTTTTTTTATATTTGTATCTTGTTTCTTCCATAAAAAAATTAAGAATATTAAAATAATCTGTTGGTACTTTTAATTTCATAGAGATGCTGACTTTATAATGATTACCATATTATGAAGTATCAATGTATCCTTCATGCCATCTGACAACAGTAGCCACACGGAAACCAGACCTTTAAGGCTGCATTTAGACAGTCAGCAATTTGGTGTTTTAACCAATCAGATGAGCTCTGAAAATGATTTGATGTGAATGGTCAAAAGACCAATTACTGAAAAAAAGAAATTATTCTAAATGCAGCCTTATTACCAACACCATTCTTCTCTCCACATGACTGTTACTAGCTACATCACATCGTTCACACAGCCATGTCAGATTGACAAACCCAGATGTTACAAACGTCACAAATCATTTGATCTTTTTACCACAGTGTCTCCACCGTATTATGGAGAGGAGTCCATGCCATGGCTTTGCTGTTAGCAGAGATGTATGGGAGAGTATAGCTCTTTGAAATTAGTGGGTCTCTCGAGCGTTCCCATGTGCTGAGACCTTGAGGCTTACAAATAAACACTGGAGGAACATTAAAAAGAAAGGCACTGGCCAGCTCAGCATATGCAAATGGCCTCTAGTCATAAACCTCAGCGCTTGGAGTTTGCTAACGTCATTCTGATATTGATTGGAACCAGTTTCTACATTTAGACATCTTTATAAGAATAGATGCTTACTTCTGGCGAAACGTTGAAATAACTTGTTGGCAGGGAGGTAATGTTGAATTGTAATTTTAAAGACATAGCTACTTCAAAATTCAATCAACATCTTCAGGTCTCCAGCTGTGATCTATAAATGTGATAATTGTGCACATTTCCTTGTGTGTTTTTAATGCTACTCTTAATCTATTGTGTTCTCTATTTAATATGCAGGCACAAAAAATGGGAATATAGCACAAATATTATTCATTACAGTATACTGACAATCTGTCTTTGGTTAATGGTTAATATGAAGTTTGCGTTATTCATTATAAATTACTTAAAAAATTGAATTCTGTCTTGGGAGAGCAGCGTAGTCTCCCTGAACTGAGAATATTTTGCTTGTAACTACAGGAATCAAACGTCTAGCACATGACTTGCTTGACACATGACACACACATGCTTCCAGTTCTTTGTGCAGGAGCCCATTGTTGTCCAGCACAATAGTTTTCCAACCTATTCAGGTTCAGTACCACCAGCTGGTTGGGAACCATTGAACCACAACATAGAAGTCAACATGTCCATATGTCAACCAGTTCCTAATGCATCCTTACAGTCATAAATGTGGACTCGCACACAGGCACGGAGCGGACACTAGAGGGCAGCCTCGTGCCTCTAAACCACACACTCTGGAAACGAGTGGTGTTTTGGACCAGAGCCATATATAGAGAGAGAGTATGGCCAACTAGGGAATCAGTGTTCTGAGCTATCCCGTTATGCGATTGGTTCCGAGGTGGTCACAAGTTTCGTGGTCTCCATGTTGGAGCCCAACATTCAGCTGATTCCCATTGACATATTACAGGGAATAGTGTTAGAATGTAATAAATTATTTAAAAAATGACATAAATCACTGAAAAAATTCCCAACTCTTGCACGTTTGGCTGCAATGAAAGACCGGGAAGCGGTTAAAAATCACAAGTTCCCCCGTGAACCAGAAAGGCGAAAAGTGAGGGAGCTGTATGTGAAATGAATGTGTTTTTATAGGCTACGTTATGGGAAGGGTTTATCGATGTCTGTTAATAACAGTTAATAATAGTCTAACAATGCAGTACATTACATTGCAGCACTAGTTACAGTTACAATTTTTGCCATTGAGTAAGTTTAACCTGTCATTGGCGATGGATGAACTACGAAAGTTTACGTCAGGACACGGGAGACTGAAGAGAAAAAGGTAAACACTCACTGCTCAGAGACTTATTAGGCGACCGTGGTCACTCATTACAATGAGCATTTTTAGAGGCCCATTTAAGTTATAGAAGGTAAATATGCACTGGAATATTTCCGTAAGGGCCTTTAACATATTGACAAACATTGATAATAACATGTATGTGCCTGTTTATAGTGAAAATAAGCGATATATGTCAAGATAGCATATTCGCCCCATAGGGTTACATTAGTCATCTGACGTTGGTCTCCAATATGGCGCCCATGATTTGAGTTGGCCAAACTCTCTACATACCGCTCTGTTCTGGACTGATAACCCAAGTCACCCACAGTAACTGTTGGTCCAGACGATCGTGTTGAACCCGGTCTATGGTTGAACCCCTGGAGACAGTTTTGGGAAACTGTAAAAACTCTCTTAAGAATGTACCAGGAGAATGAAGGCAACGAGTAGTTAAGAATGCTCTGAAGAGATTGGGATACAACTAACACGGAGTGTATGAAACAATGAGCAGTAAGTGAAGGACAGAAAATTTTATGAGCAAAGTAACGTGATGAGAGGGAAATGGAAGGGAAGTATAACTGGGTGGAGAGAGATTAATTAAATCACCTTTCTTTCCCATTCTGACATTCAGTTTGGAGTTCAGGAGATTGTCTTGACCAGGACCACACCCCTAAATGCATTGAAGCAACTGCCATGTGATTGGTTGAGTAGATCATTGCATTTAGGAGAAATTGAACTGGTGTTCCTAATAATCCTTTAGGTGCATCCTTGACCGTTTATGGGAAATTCTCAGAATAAAGGACTCAGTCCTTGGTTGAAATTCGGAGGATCCTTGACATTGGAACAGCCCTTCGATGGCCTTTGATGACGTAGCATCCTCGAAATTCTGGCTTCGGAGGATCCTTCCTTGACATTGAGAAACAGTCCACGTTCACTTCATTTATCCAATCTGATTGGGCTTTAGAAAAACACCATAGAAATGGATAGAGGTAGACATTTGAAATTCGCTGTATCTAGTTCTGACAAACCCAGTTGAACACACGATACAAGGTATGAGCAGGAGCATCATTGCATTTGTGACACCCATTAATTTCAGTTCTCCATAGAATTGTGGAGAGTTTGCTTTGCGTAGCTTGACACAGAAGTTTAGGAGATCGAAATGAATGGGTTTCTCATGTGCGATGCTGCTATTCCGCATCCCATGTGTTGAAGCCTGCTTTATTCAGCCTGCTTATTTAATAATTTCCCAGTCTCAATCCCCCGGAGGACTATTGAACCATTTAGTTCAATACTGATTTGAGCTAAATGAGAGTTCAGTAACAAGGGAGAGCATATCAGAACTCACATCTGGCTATTGAGCCTTTGATCGACTGTAGGGGTCGTATCCAACCATAACAAAACATTTGCAGCTGCAGCTACATGACTTTCTGGGGCATTCATTCTTTCCCAGAATCCTTTGCTTGGAGACCTATGTTTCAGTTGAGGAGTGGATTGGTCACTACAACCACAACAATACACTATGAGAGCAAGAGATTGGATTCGGTGATTATCTTTGTAAAGTCTTGTCCAGATGAAACCAAATCTTACAATTTAATGAAGTTGAATCCTACCCTGTGTGTTCTGTTTGCATATCATTGAAGTCATCATTTTTGTTCAGCTGAATGTGGACAAATCAAGTCACTCCCAACACAAATGTTTTTACTCTGACACAACTGTCAAATATTTCAGTGAAATCGAGGTAAATATATGTAGAATACACTCTAGCGGCACTAAAGCTGTTTATTGCATCATATGTTATTGTGTATATATAAACGTTTTCTCCTGGGAACCAATGGATAGTAAACATCTCACAATGACAGTCTCGCCCAGTTGTGGAAACAGAACAGGATGTACTGATGATGATTCAGTTGTCTCAGCACCATTTTCCCTACAGAACAGCCTGATATATTGGGTGGTCATTATCTCAATATGTCGTGTGTCCCTTTAGCGAGCTGAGCCTGACAAAGGAGGTCTCTATATTGAGCATTATATCCATAACATCGTCCCTCAGGGAGACTGTCTAGTGAGCTGCCTTTCTGTGCCTTGTTATTCTTGGAACGGTGCACTCCCCTAGTTACCTTCTGATCCAACTTAAATTCTGCCCCTCATTGACATTTGCGTAAAAGTTACAACAAATGCCATTTCTTATGAAGTAAAACGAAATAGTTTGACTTGGTCATAGGTTTATCCTTTCTAGAAAGCCGCAGTAAGCATGAACTGCAAGTTTGCATAGATGGTACATCAGCCCTTACTATCAAACACAGTTGATGTGTCGTGCCACTGTCTTGGATTATCCTTAGTTTATGCTTTGCATGATGCAGTTGCAATAGCACAGTGGTGATGTCAGCATTCTCCTTTGTGGAACACCAACCAATACCATAAAGATGATTTGGAATTGTTTGTTGAATGGTTCAAGCCTATGAGATATATTTATATATATATATATATATATATATATATATATATATATATATATATATATATATATATATATATATATATATATATATATATATATATATGGTGGGTGGGTGGGGGTGTGTGTGTGTGTGAGTGAAAGTGTGAGTGTGGGTGTGGGTGTGGGCGGGTGAATGTGAGAGAGGGAGACTGAATTTATTGTTTTATGTAGTTAAAGTGACAAGAGTGAGCTGGCATCTGCCCATTTCTGTGTGTTGCTTGAAGCACATTGTACATTTTGTAGAGGAAAGTGTATGAATAATAAGAGGCTAGAGCATGAGTCTACTGTTTGAGCTTTTGCTAAGCAACTGTAACCTTGGGGGAATTCAGGCACAGTTCGCTTAAGTGTAAAGACAATTATAATACTACCGGTATAACGTATCTATTTTCTCTATAAGCACAAGGCCTGTTTCTCCCCCTGTCATCCTGATGAGTAGAATACATTAGAGCAACTGATGCCAGAATGCTCAGACTGGCTGTTGATTTCAGATGATTTAAATATAAACAATTAAACCTACTCATACACCCCCAATATTTCCAACAGATTCTCTGCTAGTGATTGCTGAAGTTAAATGAAGTTTGCAAAGATTTGTTTTGTAAAATGAAACTAGGGATGATAAGATTCTTCTGGCCCTTATAAGCCTCTTCATCCCCAAGCGTTTTTTCTGGTTTTGAAAGAAATAAAACATGCCCAAATCTAATGGAGTATATCTCCAAAACTACAAGGGCTATAAACATACTCTTGGTATCAAAATAAAGGAAACACATGTGAATTTTATCCTGAAGTGAAAGTATTAATGTGGGTACTAGTGTGTCAAAGTACATAAAAGTGGAACACAGAATAAATTTATGGAAATTTCAATTCCGCCTAGAAAAAAACAAGTTACATAGATAATAATATATGAAGGTCATGGATCAGCAGCTCTAAAACAGTTTAGAAACATACTTCTATGTCTGGTGAGTACATGTGTGAAATTTGATGTCATTAGTGTGAAGCAAACAAAAGTTATATTGGTTTTAGTTGAAGGAGTCCTAGGCGGCTTTTGAAATTTAGACATTTGGGCACATTTGGGCACATTTGGGCACCATAAGTGCCATTTGACTTTTATCAGGTACCAGAGAGCAAAATAAATTTAATTTCACTAAAATATCACTAAATGTGTACATTCCATCAAAAAACCTTTTTTTTTTCTTAGTTAGTCCGGTTCATTTGATAAACAAGAGCTGTGTGTGCGTTGCGCGCTACAATGCGTAATGTTGAAAATAGCAACGAGCAGGTCTATTTCAATATGCGTTCAAATATCTCACAATCCGATTGGCCAAATTCAACATGTGACCCCTCTATGGAATGTTAAATCACTAATTTAATAAACTGACACGTTATTTTTCCAGTAGATGGGGAGCAAGACCTACTGTTTTGCTTAGAGCGCCTATAGGCAGTCAAGTTCAAACCAGTGTGATTAGATATTATGCACAGTGTATAGACACTTAAACTAATCCAGAAAGTCTATAAGGCATGGAAGTATCTTGCCAAGTCAGAATAGTTGACCAGACACCACGATTTATAATAAAAATCATACAAAATATGGAAAAGTTCTTGTATTGATTTCAAAATGTGAAAACGTTTTCGGCAATATACTGATGGACTGTTTCGTGCCTGTTAGGGCTAGAACAAAAAGGCTGGCATTTTTGTAAAGGTCTGAATAGTGGCTTTCAAGTGCCATATGGCTGTCGTGGCTAGGTTGAGAAATGTTTGTTTATTGATCACATATACGTCGCATCAGCAGTGCCAAAAATGCGGTAGTCAATTTTGTTGTGGTGAGTTTATGCCATCCATGTATCTATATTATTTGCTTTTGGCAAAAACAGGTTGGATATCTTTACAGATAAGATCCTTGCCGTTCTAGCAGTATATAACATGAAGGGTTTCGCGCATGTTTACAATATGTAATTAATCAATGTATGTGACGTGCGCGAAAAGGTCCGAGCGGCGGGACCCCTGGTGATGAACAGGTTAAAAGTGAGGATCAGTAAAAAAAAATTATATTCAGCTTTAGGCCTTAAGCAGCAGTGACTAAAGGATTCAGCTTGAACCAACGGAGATGAGTGATATACTGTGCTATAAGGACCGAAAAGGAAAAATACATTAGTAAATATCAAAATCAAATACTGTAGTACATAGGATCTTCAACAATTTTACCCATGAACTAGCCATCCATAAAATATAAGAATGGGTCTAAGCCAGTATTGCCATGTCTGATTTTATGGTGACTTGTCTTAAAAAAAAATAGGCATGGAAATGGGAATTCTGACATGACAGTGTTTAAGTGCTTTTGATTTTGGAACCGATTACCAACCGATTACATTTGCGCAAGCTTGATTATTATTATTTTTAATAAGGATAGTGTTACCTTTGGTTAAACATGTAAAATGTCACCTGTAAAACCAAAAAAAACCTGGATAACAGGGATTAAACTTTTATATTTTTGGATGAACATTGAAATTTAATAATTTAATTTAATAAAGATTTGCTTTTCATGGATACTAATACTCTTATTATTAATAAGCTAGCAAAATAAATCTCCCTTCAACACATTCATAGAATAATATTGGTATTATTAAAATTTCAATGTGATTGCATAAAATCCTTTATTTCAAAGGACCAAAATAATACATTTTAAAGAAGTACCGGTAGTCAACAGACAAGGGTCAAAATGTATATGTACATTGTAACGGCTACATCAGCTCTTGTTAGCATGTTCAAGTATATTTAATATGACTATGTGAAAGACACTACAGAAAGTTCTCAAAAAGTAAAGTTAATTGACTCTCAGAAGTATGGCACCGTTTCATAATATCAGAAGTGTGACAAAAGTAAATATTCAGGTATGTATGTACAAAAATGATTGAGTCAACACAAGACTCAATGAGCAGCAGTGTTTTAAAAAGAGTGCTTAAAACAAGTGAAATGATGTCTTTATGAACAAACATTTTTTTTCTTCATTGTTAATTTGTCACATCAATCCTATGAAATAAATACAACATTGTCATACCAAAAAATAAAGGAAGAAACCAAATTGATTTGGAAACATGAACATTTGTGTGTCTGATTTAAAATTAAGACACGTAACAACAACAATTGTAACAACAAAAGCAATGACAATTACTGTACCAACTACGACAAAATCTCATTTCAGCTCAACATGAAATATTTCTATTTTGCATTTCTTCCTAGTATACTATTTACATAAACATTCAAAACTGTATTATTCAAGAACAGACTAAACCACATATTGCAGCTCCTATTTTAAGCACACACAGTCATATAGGTTTAAAACAAGGAAGACACATAGGGTACCTACCTGTACCATCTCAGAAATAGAGTTGCATTTTGTTATTTTATCTTTGAATCACAGTATTACACCATTATAATGAAAATATATTCAATGCTCCAAAAAATTAAGCCAACGCTCAAATCACACACACATCGGATCTCGATGAATGAAATATACTAAAGATCAAAATCTTTACTGTACATTGAATTATTTGTTGAGAACAAAATGATGTATCAACGGTCAATGGAACCCAAATCACCAACCGATTGAGGGCTGGATTCAAACTCACACCGAAAATCAAAGTAAACAATTTAAATCACAGGCTGTTCCAACTTGCGTGAATTTCATCACGGCATCTCATAATGTGACTCAGTAGTGTGTATGGCCCCACGTGCCTGTATGCACTCCCGACTATTTCTGCCATGCTCCTGATGAGACAGCGGATGGTGTCCTGGTAGATCTCCTCCCAGACCTAGATCAGAGCATCAGTGAGCTCCTGGACAGTTTGTGGCGCAACTTGGCGGCGTCGGATGCACCAATACATAACGTCCCAGAGGTACTCAATTGGATTCAGGTCTGGGGAATGTGAGGTGGCCCTCAATGGCAGCAATGCCTTTGTCATCCAGGAACTGCCTACAAACTTCTGGCTACATGAGGCCAGGCATTGTGCTGCACCAGGATAAACCCAGGGCCCACTGCACCAGTGTAAGGTCTGACGATGGGTCTGAGGATTTCATCCCGGTACCTAACAGCAGTCAGGATACTGTTGGCTAACACATGGAGGTCTTTGCGACCCAACAAGGATATGCCTCCCCAGACTATCCTGGACCCACCGCCAAAATAGTCATGCTGGATGATGTTACATTCACCACGGCATCACCAGACTTTCACATCTGTCGCATGTGCTCAGTGTGAACATGCTTTCATCTGTTAAGGGAACAGGGCACCAATGGTGGACCTGCCAATTCTGGTGTTCTCTGGCGAAAGCCAATTGAGCTGCGAGCTGCACGGTGCTGGGCTGTGGGCACAGGTCCCACTAGAGGAGGTCAGGCCCTCATGCCACCCTCATGGAGTCTGTTTCTGACAGTTTGGTCAAAAACATGCACACCAGTAGCCCACTGGAGGTCATTTTGTAGGGCTCTGGCAGTGCTCCTCCTGTTCCTCCTCACACAAAGGAGCAGATACCACTCCTGCTGCTGGGTTGATGCCCTTGTCTAGGTCTCCTCGTGTAATGTCCCAACTGCTGGTATCTCCTCCATGCTCTTCAGAGTGTACTGGGAGACACAGCAAAAATTCTTTCAACTGCATGTATGGATGTGCCATCCTGGAGGAGCTGGACTACCTGTGTAACTTGAAAGGGCTGCAGGTAACAAAGACACTAGCAAAACACAAAACTAGAGAAGAATCACTCAGGAAGTATTAGGAGAGAGCAATTCTCAGTGGCCACCACCTGCAAAACCATTCCTTTTTTGGGGTTGTCTTGCTGTTGCCTCTCTAGTGCAACTGTTGTCACTTTCATTTGCACAAAACAGTCACTTATAATCAATTATGCTTCCTAACTGGACAGATCAATATTCCTGACATTTAACTGACTTTGTGTTATACTGTGATGATTGTGGTGCCTTAATTCTTGTACCCTGGAGTAACCAAAATATTTTAAGCCAAAATGGAGCAGATATTGTATACCAATATGTTGTTAAGAGATAAAAGAATGAGCAGATGGGTTATATTACAAATAATGTATATCATTTTGACACATTGAAGTGATAGTTAAAAATTAATAAATCCAAGCCATTGTCCTACTTACACAGATTCAGATGAATAGGTGCAACCATTTTTATAATACTATGTGCTGTTATATCAAAGTTGTTGTTGTTAGCATAAGGCATTAGCTTAGCACAGTTACAGGGAGTCTGTGAACTTTTAGGCGTGCACATCAAAGACATGTATATAAAAGGTCTAACTACTTAAAACCTGGGGGATTGGAGTACAGTATATGATATTTTACATTATTGGTATTTTCTACCATGTCAACAACCTTAAAGTCTTTCTGTGTTTTGCATGCACAAAACATTGTGGAAAGGAAGTGCAGGCACACACAAAGTCTAGGAGATTTCTAGCACCTGTTATGAATAAAATTCTATACAAAACAATTGGTATAAAATATCGACTTCATTAAATGATTGGCAATCACTACTTTGGAAAAAATACTCAATGAGCATTCCTGAAAAACTCACCATATATTATCAATAAAATCACTAGGTTTTTAATATTTCAGTATTTTTCAAGTATATAGTATAACATTGAGCATCAGTTTCATGGACAAGGATTAAGCCTAGTCTTGGACTAAAAATTGCAAGATCAATGGAGATTTCCATTCAACCTGATTACTACTAGGCTTAATCTGTGTCCGTGAAACCGGCCCATAGTTTCCAACTTAAACCAGAATAAACTCTATATTTGATATTGTACAGGGATATGTTTTGTTTTAAGCCTACAGTGTGTGTGAATTATACTGTACTTTTGCTTTAAACTAGATATGTTTAAGACTGAAAAACCCCTCTGTGTGACTGATTTAGACTACTGCAGTAACAGGTTAATAATATACTAATGTCTAGTTTTCAATGTTAGCATATCTCTCAGTGAACTGTCAATTAATCATTAACATGAGAGCTGAATTATTGCTCGCAATGCCTAGATTCTGACAATAATACTTTGCATCTGTCTTGCCAAGATGTTTTGTTCTTATGTAATTTAACATTTGAGTCACAAAATAAAACTTTACCGCTTTAAAATAGGATTTTAATACTGAGGTCAAATTAGTGTATTTTGCTATAAGTCACAGTTTGTTACTAATTTAGAAATTTAGAGGTATAATACAACAAAACATTTTAATTAAAGTGAAAAAAATATTTATATAATTATGACAATAATACAGAAGTGTATGTGCCTGTGAAGACATTAACTGATCACCAGAAAATATAATACAAAACAATTACAACAAAAACACAAGTACTGAAACACATGGCCCCTCCTCACAGTAACAGCCACTTAAAAAATAATAAAAAAGAAAAGAAGGTACATCTCTGTAATGTTTTTGGATCAAAGTAACCCAATTTCCAATGAACTGCCACATTTGCTTGAGTGGGTGCTTGTAATAAAGTGCAGGATATAGTATACCAACTAAAGATATTCTAAATTGTTGCTATTTGGTCAAAAACATTTTTATCTTTTAAATGTATGGAAAGCAGACACCTCTTCAACATTGTAAAACTTTTAGAAACTGCATAACCAGTGAAATGTATTCAAATTTGCTTTTTAAGAGTTTTTTATTACATGGTAAGATAATGGGAAAAATATGGCCTTGTATCCATTACCTGAAAAATATTTGTTTTTAAAATGAGATGTTCATTAGACAGTAACAAACCCTTTTTTTCTTCACATTCAAAAACAAATAATTTTATTGCAAAGTAAAGGAAACGCATGAGCACTGACCTTTGAATTTGGAGGTTACATTCCTGTTGTATGACGTCATATTAACTGACATTGTCACAGGTTCTGAATATGACTGTGCCATTGAGCGTTTATACTGGGGTTAGGTAGTGTCTCCATGACTACTAGCGAGTGCTTTGGACTTCCCTGGGATTAAAGGTTTATTTTCTTTTTTAATAAGAAAAATAAAGAAACAGCAGTTATAAGACCAATTGACTTCTGTTTATAAAACTGAATAAAACTCTATTTTTGAATCCTGACTGCATACTGTAAACAAAGGACTGAAATTATAATTTGTTGATTTTAATGACATGTCCAACAAAACACTTCTTCATACCAAAAATATTTAGTAAAAGACAGTAAAAGGCTTTTCCAGTGTTAGGGTGGCTGGGTGTGACCTTTCACCTCAGTTTAGCCAGTCAGTGTTCCCTGGTCATTTCCAGTCAGAGGTAAAATCCTGAGGCCTGAGCGTTAGGGAGGCTGGAGACAGTGTCAGGACAAGGTAGCTGGCCACTAGAGGGCATTATCCCATTATCGTTGGACTGAACACAGCCTCCTGAGTAGATACTGTTATGAATGCAGACATTTTTCATCTGAGAAAAGAAGATAATAATTGAAAAAATAATCATGTGACCAATTTATGGACAGTATTGGTTGATTAGCATCAGCTGATAGACACATATCTATGATTACACAGTATTTACAGTTTCTCAATAGTTAACACGTACTGATACAAACCACATGGAAAAACAGTGTAGGCCAAAATGGTAAATAAACAAATATGAGGTAGTAGTTTGTATCAGCTACTATGGCCAAATGTTTTCAATTTGTTTGACATGAGTCAATGAGTTGGCGAGAAATACTGTACATTCTCAATAACAAATAATTAAAACCAACCAGGCAGGCAGGATGTCTCTCCCTCCCTAGGGCCCTCTCACTCTCAGGGCCCTCTCCCTCCCTAGGGTCTTTTCACTCTCAGGGCCCTCTCCCTCCCTAGCGTCCTCTCACTCTCAGGGCCCTCTCCCTCCCTAGCGTCCTCTCACTCTCAGGGCCCTCTCCCTCCCTAGGGTCTTTTCACTCTCAGGGCCCTCTCACTCTCAGGGCCCTCTCCCTCACTAGGGTCTTTTCACTCTCAGGGCCCTCTCACTCTCAGGGCCCTCTCCCTCCCTAGCGTCCTCTCACTCTCTAGGGCCCTCTCCCTCTCTAGGGCCCTCTCCCTCTCTAGGGCCCTCTCCCTCCCTAGGGCCCTCTCCCTCCCTAGGGCCCTCTCCCTCCCTAGGGCCCTCTCCCTTCCTAGGGCCCTCTCACCCTCTAGGGTCCTTAACATCATGGATAAGCCTGACACTGGGAACACAGCATATACATACACTCACCTAAAGGATTATTAGGAACACCTGTTAAATTTCTCCCTAATGCAATGATCTACTCAACCAATCACATGGCAGTTGCTTCAATGCATTTAGGGGTGTGGTCCTGGTCAAGACAATCTCCTGAACTCCAAACTGAATGTCAGAATGTGAAAGAAAGGTGATTTAAGCAATTTTGAGCGTGGCTGGTTGTTGGTGCCAGACGGGCCGGTCTGAGTATTTCACAATCTGCTCAGTTACTGGGATTTTCACGCACAACCATTTCTAGGGTTTACAAAGAATGGTGTGAAAAGGGAAAAACATCCAGTATGCGGCAGTCCTGTTGGCGAAAATGCCTTGTTGATGCTAGAGGTCAGAGGAGAATGGGCCGACTGCTTCAAGCTGATAGAAGGGCAACTTTGACTGAAATAACCACTCGTTACAACTGAGGTATGCAGCAAAGCATTTGTGCCACAAGACGCACAACCTTGAGGCGGATGGGCTACAACAGCAGAAGACCCAACCGGGTACCACTCGTCTCCACTACAAATAGGAAAAAGAGGCTACAATTTGCAAGAGCACACCAAAATTGGACAGTTGAAGACTGGAAAAATGTTGTCTGGTCTGATGAGTCTCGATTTCTGTTGAGACATTCAGATGGTAGAGTCAGAATTTGGCGTAAACAGAATGAGAACATGGATCCATCATGCCTTGTTACCACTGTGCAGGCTGGTGGTAGTGGTGTAATGGTTTGGGGGATGTTTTCTTGGCACACTTTAGGCCCCTTAGTGCCAATTGGGCATTGTTTAAATGCCACGGCCCACCTGAGCATTGTTTCTGACCATCTCCATCCCTTTATGGCCACCATGTACCCATCCTCTGATGGCTACTTCCAGCAGGATAATGCACCATGTCACAAAGCTCAAATCATTTCAAATTGGTTTCTTGAACATGACAATGAGTTCAATGTACTAAAATGGCCCCCACAGTCACCAGATCTTAACCCAATAGAGCATTTTTGGGATGTGGTGGAACGGGAGCTTCGTGCCCTGGATGTGCATGCCACAAATCTCAATCAACTGCCAAGATGCTATCCTATCAATATGGGCCAACATTTCTAAAGAATGCTTTCAGCACCTTGTTTAATCAATGCCACTTAGAATTAAGGCAGTTCTGAAGGCGAAAGGGGGTCAAACACAGTTAGTATGGTGTTCCTAATAATCCTTTAGGTGAGTGTACACACATACAAGTTAATATGTGCCTGACACTGGGAACACAGCATATACTTACACACATACATGTTAATATGAGCCTGACACTGGAAACACAGCATATACATACACACGTACATATTATTATGAGCCTGACACAAGAAACACAGCATATACATACACACATACATGTTAATATGAGCCTGACACAAGAAACACAGCATATACATACACACATACATGTTAATATGAGCCTGACACAAGCAACACAGCATATATATACACACATACATGTTAATATGAGCCTGACACTGGGAACACAGCATATATATACACACGTAAATGTTAATATGAGCCTGACACTGGGAACACAGCATATACATACACACGTACATATTATTATGAGCCTGACACAAGAAACACAGCATATACATACACACATACATGTTAATATGAGCCTGACACAAGAAACACAGCATATACATACACACATACATGTTATTATGAGCCTGACACAAGAAACACAGCATATACATACACACATACATGTTAATATGAGCCTGACACAAGCAACACAGCATATATATACACACATACATGTTAATATGAGCCTGACACTGGGAACACAGCATATATATATACACACGTAAATGTTAATATGAGCCTGACACTGGGAACCCAGCATATACTTACACATGTACATGTTAATATGAGCCTGGCACAAGAAACACAGCACATACACACGTACATGTTATTCTGAGCCTGGCACAAGAAACACAGCATATACATACACACGTACATGTTATTATGAGCCTGGCACAAGAAACACAGCACACGTACATGTTATTATGAACCTGACACAAGAAACACAGCACATACACACACACACACGTACATGTTAATATGAGCCTGACACAGGGAACACAGCATATACATACACATGTACATGTTAGTATGAGCCTGGCACAAGAAACACAGCACACGTACATGTTATTATGAACCTGACACAAGAAACACAGCACATACACACACACACACATACATGTTAATATGAGCCTGACACAGGGACCACAGCATATACATACACACATACATGTTAATATGAGCCTGACACTGGGAACGTGGGAATTATTTATAACTGTCTTGCTCACAGACAGAACAACAGAGGCTTCAACTTGGCCGTCTGAGGGATTCGAACTAGGATCCTAATGGACACCAAGCAGATGCCCTATCTTCTAGGCCATCTTGTCGTCCCCATTCTCCTATTCTCTTAGAACAATCCTATAGGAAACCTATACTGCTTTTTCATAAGGGAATAATGGGCCAATCCCATTTGAATAAAAAGTGATAGTATTTTCTATTCCCACTTTGCCCTACCCCTCAGCCTCCTCTCTCTCCTAACATGACAACCAGGCCCTTGGAAACCAGGGATAAAGAGGTGAAGGACCCACAGAGACTGCCTATGTACAAGGCCTAGAGATCCATGCTACACCACTGGATGAAGGCATCAAAACAGTAGTCATCCATACCTGGAACCATGCTCTAGTATGGAAAATACCCTGTGTTGTCTCTGTTTAAGTGAAGGCAAAGTCACAAACTCAGAGACAGAAGGACAATGACAGAGAGTAACCCAGCTGTATGTGTCTTGCTAGTCTGTGAATGTTGACACTGTCCTCAAAGCTTTTTCCATTGTTCCTATACAGCTACTATTGGCCTGATACTGTTTGATAGGTAACATTGTCCAAGCTTTTGTAATTAGTGTTAATTATGGTTTTCCTACGGTTTTATCACTATCCCTATGTAACATCAGTCC
>JACXGM010000039.1:24970-47267 GCA_016801145.1 Umbra pygmaea
CTTTTGACATGGCACGGCGATTCTATGCAGTGGGCTTATAAACAAGAATTTACAACAATCAAGAATTTTAAAATAATAATGACAATAGTAATAATAATGATAATGATAAAACACTATGTACTGAGCAGCGGTCTGGAAAATGTACAAAAGTAGGAGTAGTAGATATTATAGATTTGGCATGGAAAATTGCTTTAAGCTGCATTTGAATTCTGCTACATCAGATGTAGAGAGCATAGAGTGACCAGAGAGTGTTAGTGTTAGTGTTAGTACTAATTCCAGCTACAGGAGATTGCACTCAGATAGAATTAGAAGACTACTGTGTGTTAATTCAAATTGAATTAGATAACGACGGTATGTGAATTCAAAATCACAGTGTTCTCACCTTACTGTGGTCAGGGTCGTGAGGGAGGTCCGAGGTCACCATGCCATAAGCCTCCAGTGAGGGCAGTGGCCCGTAGGAGTGCCCAACCCCTAAGATCTGCTCCAGGGTAGCGTTTGGCGGAGGCACTGGCAAGAGGCTAGGCAGCACCTGGGCCAATGGAGGAGGCAGCTTATCCTTAATATGGTAAGACGACGAAACATCAGCCTGCGTCCCATGGTGCTGCCCTGTCCCTCTATAAGGTCCTCCATTGACAGTGTAATCCAAGCTGGAAATTTCAGACATACTAAAATCCATACAAGTATCTACGCTGGTGTCTGTGATGGGAGCTACATGGCCATTGCTCAGGCAGGCATTGCTGTTCAGGGTGTTTTCCTCAGGGTAGTCCTGCCACTGATGGCACCTAGCTACCAGATGCTCCGTGTGTATTTTTGAAACGCCACACACTCCGTTGTGACTGGCAGGGTCCTGTTTGGTATGGCAAAGCGGGAGTTCGCTCTGGACCCTGGCCTGCTGCTTGAGGTAGTGTTGGTGGGCTTGGTAAAGGCCCTCATCCAACTCTGATGTCTCAACATTGAACAGTGTTTGTCGGGGGTGACAGGGGTCAACCTGCACCCCTGTCCTGGTTGGAATGTCCCGGGATGTCCATTGTCCATTGTGAATAGACTGCCCCTGGAGTCCATTCAACACTGGAAAGGGTAGGGGGCTGTGATGTCGGGGCCAGTCTTGGACCACCCTCCCTTGTTGCTTGCTAAGGTGCTGCTGCATCTGCTGGGACAGATGAACGATGGGTGCCTGTTCCACCAACGGAGGTTTATGGTAAAGATTCTGCGCGAGCACATTGGTGGTAGAAGTGGGTTTGCTTTCAACTGCCGCTTTTGTTGCCATTTCTGTCGTCGTGGTTATAGCAGCAGTTGCAGCTGGAATAGTGGAGAGAGCCTGGCCTCCATCCTCTGCTACGTCTGTCATTGCCTCTAGGGAGTCGTGAATGTAGGAGAGGATCTCGTCATTGGTCAGCAGGTCATCCAGGGTGGGTACCCGCTCAGGGTCCATCTCCACCTGGATCATCCTCTCGTCCAGCAGCAACAGCTCCAGGTCCTCTGCATTCAGTCCAAGGCCTTCCAGGGCCCCAAACAGCTCCCCGTTGGAACAGGCTTCCCCGTTGCCTCCTTCCTCCTCATCGGCCACCACACCCAGGGACAAGGAGTCCAGCGTGGCCAGCAGTGGGTCAAAACTTGACTCCGGCTCTGGAAGCCCCACCACACGGTTGGAGGACCCATCCCAGCCCAGGAGCAAAGCGGTGGGGTCTGTATCAGAAAAATTGACCCTGTTCCCGAACAAGTTGCTGTGGAAAGATATATTGGGCTCTAGGGCCGGCTGGGAGACGTACACAGACTCATCCTGACTTATCAGCACACCTAGGAGAGAGTCTGGGTCCAGGCCGTCCTTGGACACCTTGTCAGTTCGTCCCTTCTTCGACTTGCCGCTGTCTTCCTCTAAGCTCTGGGCGTCATCGTTAAAGCGTCCGATTGGATGGTTGGATTGGTAGAGCAAAGCTTCTCCAGTGGCGAAGGTGAAGGGGAGGTGCACAGAACGTTTCCGTAGATGTTCGCCTCCTTCCTCCTCCCTGCTTGCACAGAAGGCAAAACAACCCTTTTGAGATATGTCATGGTCAAAATTCACCATTGTTACAACATGTTTGTTTGTGTACTGTGACAATATTTTGTCATGAATGAAAACTAATTAGAGAATGTTCTTATAGAGATCATAAGTGCACCATTATCCCTACATTCACATAAGAAAAACTGTCAAAACCTGTGGCTCTACACTCTTAGAAAGGAAGGTGCTATCTTGAACTTGACATGGGTTCTTTAGCAGTCCCCATAGTAGTCCAATTATTAGAACCCATTGGGAAACCATTCTGCTAAGAGTTTTACAGCTACTGTATTTAGGACCATCAATAAATCCTGACCCATTAAAAAACCTGATCCTAGAATTTGTGTGTTTTTTGGCTGTGCAAGGGCCCAGGGGTGTTCACGTACACCAGAGGTCTCTGTGTGGCAATGATGTAGTCTGGTTTGCCGTTCTTGTAGACCAGCCTGGCATTGGCCTGGACCCACTTCCAACGGTTTTCCTTGGTGAGGAGTCTGAACACGGTCAAACCACTCTCACCTGTCTTCATCACTGCAACGACAGCACACAGTTGTTTAGGTTGGGAGGGGCTTTTTCATTGGAAACTTGGAACATTTCTTTAAAGCTACAGTACCAAAATGCAGTGACAAATATGTTATGTAGATAGCTATCATTGCTTCATGTGTGACTTGCAAGAATCCATGTTTGCTAGAGCTTTTTCTTTAAGAAACTAATATTTGTAATGTGACCAAAGGGTAGGTAACTAAATGTAGTACATAGTCCCTGATAAATGGATCATTGCTGGTGTTCTGCACATGTAGTGGATTTATGGACCTATCCTATCCAGTAACAGCCCTGCGGCTTTGCTCAATCTGCGCTGTAATCCACTGGGATTACTTAGGAAAGCTGCCCGAACTCTGTGACCACCATCTATGACTTGATCAGACCCACCACCACATTTAATGACAAAAGCAACTCAAACACAATGAATACTACTTTGATAGAGTATAATTGAGACTTACTTCGGACATGATTCTCAGCGCAGTGCAACATGTCTGCTGCATGGATAAACTGATATCCGGAGCCTCGCACCCGAAGTTCAGCTTCAGTATATCCAAGCACAATTTTCCCCCTGCAAAACAAATGCAATCATTTTAGTAAACATGTCACACCCATCACCAGGACTACATAACAATAGCATTACAACTGTGACAATTGAGTATTCAATCCTGTTGTACAGTGGTCTATTTCTATGGTTGCCACTGCCACAACAATATTAGCATGCTATTGAGTAACTGAAAGTGTGCATACTTTGCATCGCAAGCCATTGGTGTAAAGTCCAGTTTGTGTTTGGTTCTGAAGATCATATTCTTGGTCCTGATCTCCAGGATAGAGGGGGGTTGGAGGGGTGTAGCGATGGCAAACAGGGCCAGCTGGGAGGGCGCCTGGCCCCCGTTAACCTGGCGCTGTTTCTGCCCATGCAGGAACTTCAGTCTGCCCTGCAGACTCAGTGCCTAACAAAGGTTAGGGGACGCAAACATTAGTTTGAGATATTATGTACATTTTTGCCTTTGACTTGTGTGTCTGTCTGAAGACCAGAAGGAGTTTAATTGAATCAGATATCCCCCCTTTAACCAATTAAGTGTCATTTTGTAAATTCCGGATCTCAATGGCAAGACATTTCATTAATCTATGTGATAGTCTACCTCTCTTGAACTGCCTGAGTCTGTGGTTCCAGTTCACCGGCTTTGTTTTCTGTTTACCATGACATTTCAGTGATATCATTTCAGTCCACCAATTAGGTTGTCCGTGTTTCAGTGAACCATACACACCAGGACCCAATCAGTCACTATCTCACGTATTTAGTTCCTGTTTGTGTTTGGTCTCTCTGTCAGTCATTGTCTATATGCAATGTGTTTGCATAGTGTTCTCGCTATGTTTGGTAAAGTTTTGAGTCACAGCCGTCTTTGTTTATGCATTCTGTCTCATTCATTACAATCTAAGTGCCACTGAAAGGTGCCTGAGTCAAAAATGTCAAGAGGTAATCATGTTCCAGTTGTAGAACCACTGAAGTTGATATGAAGGTATGAAGTATTTGTGTAAGAGTGCCAGGTGCTTGCATCTCCTCTGGTTCAGTTGGAGTGGAATGAAAAGCAGAGTGTATCCGGAGATTTTGGGATAATGGTGTTAACGTAAAACATGTCCCGATTTTCTAAACATCATGGCTACAGATGTGAGTGCTGCTGGACAATAGTGATTTAGGTAGGTTGCTTTGGTATTCCAGGGCACAGGAACCTTAGTGCTGCACATGGAATATGTTGGTCTTAAAGACTGGAACCTTGAGAAGTTAAATTCCTCTGCGCAAGTTATGCAAGGACTGACAATCCAGGATAACAAAACGGTAGCTAGAACCATGTTTTGAGGCTGGATTACTGTAGTATTCAACTGGTTTTATCGACCCAAAAAACGTCTCATATTTATCTCTTGCTAATCAGATTAATGCAGATCTGAAACACAAGGGGGCTAATTTATCAATAGTACATAGATAAAATGGGTCCTCACAAACAGTACAAACAATGACTGTACACACTTAAAAAGTGGGACTTCTCAAACAATCCTACAACCGTTTCACGCACACCGGTATATTGATAAATAACACTTGTTCTCAGACACAGTGCTTGTGCTTGTGCATGACCTTGGCTATTTGCATTTAACCCAACCCTATTTACCCATGGCTAATATCACCCTTAAAGCCTGTGGGAAACTGCTGTACATAAAATACAACAACACAATCACAAAAATTGAAGGAAACTATAATTCTGAGAATGATAGAGGTATATGTGCCATAGTGCAACATGTTGCGTGTATGCCAACATTGTTTATTTGGCTCGCTCCTTGTTGCTAGCTTGACCAGTAGCCTCTTTAGCATAGGGAACTATGCTTTTCTTTAAATTAGTATTATTCAGATATTTTGGGCACAAAAGATGATTGGGTACAAAAGAAAAAAAAGATAAATATATAAAATGGCTAAAAATATATGTTGCAATGTACTGGGCAGAGATAATAATACTATTTACTCAAGCAACTTCTTAACCTTTAAGGCTTTGCTCCACTTGTTAGAAAAAAGATACAAATGTGGAAGGGGTGAAAATTAGACCTTCCTTTGGCTATGCAAATAACAAATGAATAAAATAATGATCACATGATCCGACTAAGCAATGGCCAAAGGAATATCAGACATATTATTATGGATAGAAATACATTTTATAAGCAAAAATATGGTGATATATTGTATGCGTTGGTTATTAAAAAATGAAATTACACAAGGTCTTTAAAGGGGAACTGACAAATATCTATAATTTCTCTTTGTTCCTAAATCGTGGGAAGTAATTATTTGACTTTCCTCTCATCATCGTTCCACTTTAACATCCAGCACGCTAAAGGCTTGCACTGTTGTTGTTTACGTTGCTGCTATGAGGCTTGTGGGTTTCATTCTAAAGCAAAGTCGTTTTTACAGTTTGTGGTGTACACATTCTGTATTCATTTTACATTTTTGGGCCCTGGACTGAGATTTAATGTTGAAAATGTAAATGTAGCGATGTCCCTCCTGCAGTAACACCTACCAGGAAGCCAGATGAGTTGTCTAGGAGGCAGCGGAAACGACACACAAAGTTTCTCTCCAGGAAGGAGGAGTTCTCTGGAGGGAGCTGCTCAGGGTCATAGGTCACAATAGCGTTAGTGCTGCTGTCCGTCTCTGCATCTGTGGGTTTGAAGAAATATAACATTCAGACCAGGCTTTACCATCAAACCCACCTATACAACTATATCTGCTATACAGTTATGTATTCATACTGTAAAATACCTCAATATTGTAGTACTTATTTGCATTAATGATACAAATCAGTGATACTTTTGGCTATAGAGTATGTGCAGACTGTATGTGGACACCCCTACTAATGGTGGAGGAGGGATAATGGTCTGGGGCTGTTTTTCAGGGTTTTGTTTAGACCCTGTAGTTCAACTGAATGGTCATCTTAATGCTACAGGATACAAATACATTTTAGATTCCAACTTTGTGGCAACAGTTTGGGGAAGACCCTTCCTTGTTCCAGAATGACTGTTACCCTGAGCACAAAACAGGGGCAAATAAAATTTGGTTTGATCGATTTGTTGTGGAGGATGAAATGTAACCATTATCATTCAACATCAGTGTCAGACCTCACAAATTGTCTTTCGGCTGAATGGGAACAAATTCCCACATGCACTCCAAAATCTTGTTGTAGAGCGGCGGCTGTTATAGCAGTAAACTGGGGGCCAGTTCCATAATAATATGGTTTTAGAATGGGATGTCCAACAAGCTCATATGGGTCTGATGGTCATGTGTCCACATACTTTTGGTTATACTGTGCATCATTTTGTGAGTAAGATCCTATTTTTACAGTCATACAGAAATTATTCAATGTTATAAACGAGTAACAATGAGTCAGTGTTTACATGAATGGTCAGGCTTTGAAGGAAATCTGACAGGATGTGTCTGGTCTCTGTCTCTGCTATGGAGTGTGTGTCATTGCCACACCGTCACACCTGACACCCCAGTGCTCCCACTACAAGCCTCCCTCCATCAAAACAGTTTTGCTCCATCTTTAGATCTAAGAATAAGTAAACCTATACAAAACATGAAGAGGTATAAACAAACAATATTTATTGAATAGAATATGTTCTATATAACCTCAAAATAAGTGAATATTAACATAAATGAGAAATTGTAAAAAAATATAAAATACAAAAATCTACTTAAACCGTCAATAGTTTGTATTACTTATTGATGTTTTCAAACCTTGGATCCAATATGCAAGTTCTTAAATTTTACTAGTCAATATAACTAGTAAATTGTATTTTTTTATAGTTTTAAAAACAGTTACACAGATCGGACGCTTGTGGGTTTAATCGCAGAAGTATAGTTGGTGAACGTAATCATCCGTGCATGATCTGACTAAAGGCTTCCATTTTGGATTAGCAGTGCGAAAATTATCGGCGGCTGGGCGACATATAGTTGGATGAACCGTGTGCTCACCCCTTGCCATCCCACAGATCTATCCAAGATGTTGCAGAGCTGTCAACAAGGCAAAGTTAGAGGGAATTGGGAGGGGAGAAAAATCTGGAAAAATCACATAAAATACATAAATAAATAAAATGTTATTTTGTGGAATTTAATGTTATGCAAAGCTACATAAGACATTAGCTGAATAATTTCTAATAAAATAATTAATATCTTTGGCAAAATAGACATTATATTTTTTTCTAAATTACTGGATCACACTTTGGCTGCCTGTTTGCTGAAAATGAGCTGGTAAGATTTGGGCTGCAGATGAAGCCTTTTCAAAAATAAAAAAGACAGAAACAAGGATTCAGGTAGGAAGTAATACATGATACCTATTCATTTAGTAGTCTAGTTCATTATCTCTGTCAACCTAATGGCCTAAATATTTCTCAAATAACTTCTCTGATAATATAACACTACAGACATGATGTTTGCATCTGCAATGGATATCAATTGCTAAAGCAATCTTTACGCGCACATTTCACTGTGTAAATAATCCCGGCAGGGAGAAGCGGCATTTAAAAAAATAATGGAAAAGTCTAATAATTCGTTAGGTATTATCATGTCAGTTACAGTATGTTTAACCTTGTTTAAGCGCAGACTGTTTATCTTTTGCACTTGGCACATGTTTTTTTTTTTAGGGGTCTTCCATCTCCTGGCAGCTCAACATTTTTTTTTTCATGTGTTGTGTGCGTGCTTGTGCGTTTTTTACGCATTAATTTTTTTCCACAGCAAGGTGTCTGAATACATAGAGTAGAACTAATAATAATGTATAATAAAAATGATGCTGTATAATATATGCTGAATTGCTTATCAAATGTTATAGGCAGAAATGACACAACCAATTGCGCCAGGTCTCAGCCCTACATGTCACTTTTTAGACAAATAACGTCATTGAGTAACAAAGCTGTTGGGGAAAATGTAATGAAGTAAAAAGTGTCATTTTTATTCAATATGTAGTGATGGACCCGCGCAAAATAATTTAATACAGTTATGAAGTAACTTGGAGGAGAGAACACAAGTCTACCTGATTGCTGTTCCCGCAATTCACTCTCATTGTGTTTTTATTCCCTTTTGTCATGACCAGATGGATAACTCCACTTCATCCTCTCACAGTTGAAACCCACTTTGACACGAGAGAGAGGCAGGGCTTTGCGTAATTGGCGGGGCCCTACGCAGAGTGCGTAGTGAGCGTATTCTGAATATACTAAACAACAACCTTATTTAAGATTACACAGCACAACCCAACTGTTAAAATAACTGTTTCTATTATGTCATTCTCTGTTTTATACTGGAGCAAATCTTGACCTAAATGTGTCTTATGTCCTTAGTGGGCCGCTTATCCGAGCTCTAAAAATACAATTATGTAATTAACCCCAGAGGCTGACATAGTCCTGGACACCATGTGACCGCCTCTTCTACTAAGGGAGGGAAAACCTTGAATTCTCTAAGGTTTTTCATTTTTAAGAGCAGTTAATAATGTTCAATTCATATACACTATACCGTAAATTACTTATTATATACTTATTTAATGCATTACACATGGAAGGAACAACAACTGTATTTGAAAAGTAATATGCAGAGGATATAAAAAGGCAATGGTACTGAAACATCAGCATTCATTTCTACGATTTAATCAATTTTTTTACGATTATTTTAAAGTAGAACAGATAACATTATATAACAACATGAATACGAATACTAGAATGTGTTGAAACATGTCCAATAATAACATGCCGTTTATAACATTTTCTGTCCAGCGATCAGATAGATTCTGTTATTTTAAGGTTCCATACTTTCATAAATTGCCAAAAATGCATTCCTATACATCATTCCCTAACATTATAACTGCATCAATGTTAAAACTGCCTCATGTTATTTCTGGTGATGTATTACAACATATTTCAATACAATATAATATTGTTGAAATGCTGTCAGTTCAATTTAATATTGTTTAAATGCTGTCAGTTCAATTTAATTTTGTTGAAATGCAGGTGTCCACGTGTCGTAGTTGGCTAAGTTGCTGCCTTGCAGGACAAGCTGTCATGATAGTCAGTGGTTCGAGTCTGACTATGGGTTCTGACTTTGCTTGGAACCCCCAGCACAAGGCAGCACACATTGGCATAGCAGCTCTCGGGATTTGGGTTAGATAAACCGAGAAAAAAAAGAAGCTGTCAGTTCCACTGTAAAACCTAATATAAAGCTGGTTTTGGAGCATTAACAATATATTATTTATTTTAAATATATTACTGTGGTCGGTTTGCTTCATATCTGCAAAGTAGTTAAAATGCTGTTGGTTCCACTTTAAGATCTAACATGAAGGTAGATGGTCACCTGGGTGGGAGTCTCCAAGTGGGGCCACTGGGGCCATGATGGCTGGTGGGTTGAGGGCCCAGTGCAGGTTCCGCCTCAACTCCTGCTGGTCGTCAGTGTGGACCAACTCATACAGACTCTGGTGCATCACATCAGTCTGAGTGACGGAGGGATCGTGTTTGAGTATCAAGAGAAAAACAAACCAATTGTCATGGTGATCGACAAAATATGGATACAGTTGAAGTAAAGATGATGTAAAGCATGCAAAATACACAATATTACATTATGGGAATGGACACTATCCTGCATCACCTGTGTAGCTCACCTGAGCATAGCCCTTGTAACATCAGTTTGTGGGTTCAATTCCCACGGGGAGCCAGTTTAAACATTCACTACTGTAAATACTGAAGGGCTGATGTTATGCTATGTCTACACCAGAGCCTGCGCTATACAGTATCTCCAAGAGTCGACTGAATTGCCAGTCTCACAGCGTTTACTGAACTTCATACAGGATACTGTGTAATTTGGGAGATAGGTTCCAGTCATTTGCACCCCCATCCCCCACCATAGTCTCATCCATCTCTGCAGGGTCTGTGAGGCTGCCTGCTCCCCAGCTGGGGGGGGTTCTGTCCACTGAAGGCCAAGCTATTCATAGACGGGAGTCTTCTTGTTTCTCTCAGTGGACCTGCTGAGCAGAATCAGATTCCACACTGAGCCGGCAAGAGACAAAGCCCAGACAACGCCCCTGACTGGTCGCAGCAGACTTCAAAAACCCCAACCATGAAACCAGCTATAGGCAACTGTCTCCAAACACCTGTGTTGAATGCCTCTTTGTGCTGCACACATCTAGCAGAGATGAGTAGGTGTCGATGTAGGATTATGCATCAAAGTTTGCAAACATGCATGCTAACCCTGCACTCTTACCCAGCAGGACTAATGCTATAAGTCAGCCACAACCCATAGATGATCACGCTGCCTCACCAGATGCCTGCTCGTCTATTATGAATGAGCTGAGGCATTGAACAGGTTGTGCTACGGATAGTGTGGAGGGACAATCTACCTGGTGAAAGCCTAGATAATCCTGGATGGTGTGTGATGAGTAAAAAATGTTCCCCTCGTTTGTGACCACCAAGACAAAGCCGTTCAGAGCCTGTAACAAGATGAAAGGTGGTTAGACAACAAGATGCACACTTATTACACTAATCTAATTTGGTAACCATTATTAATCCCCTACGCACCCTTATAACACATTTATTAGACTTCAGAGTTCTCCTTTCTTATTCATCCATAGGTTCTAATCTAAAATGCATCACATACCATATCAATTTGCATTTTTTAACAATTTTATTTGAATATGTAATGGCTTACATTTTCTTTTTCAGAACGATTGTTGAACTATGTGCCCCAAAGTTGGAGGGCTACATATAGAATTACTGTTCAATTTCTCTTATTCAATACAGCAATAGCCAGTCTCACGTTTTCTTTCAGCTAACCAAACACATAGACACGATTGTTTTTCTATCATTAAAATATAATGACTTAATTTCCCTATCCCTTTACCTAACCTCACCCGCAATAACACAATTGTTATGCCAAAAATAAAACACCTAACGCTAAAACTAACCCAAACTGTCACACAAACGACAATTTCAAGTTTTACCCTAAACCTAGCCAGATATATATGGGGGAGGGGGTCAGATGCTCAGTGGTTAGGGAGTCAGACTTGTATTCGGAAGGTTGCCAGTTCGATTACCGACTGTGCCAAATGGTGTTGTGTCCTTGAGCAAAGCACTTTACCCTAGGTTGCTCCAGGGGGATGTCCCTGTATTTACTGTATGTCACTCTGGATAAAAGAATCAGCTAAAATGACCAAACTGTAGCATATTTCAAAAATAAAAATATTGCGTATTTCAACGGAGGGACCAGCTAAAGCACTTTGTGGGGACCAATTTGTCAGGTTTTACTTGTGGGGATTTCCGATCACACGCACACAGAAACACTCCTTGTTGCAGTCACAAACAGGAGCATTTAGTAAATAAACGCACAGAGGCAGGTGTGTTAATATATCTCATTAAAACCAAACATATGTTAGCGTGTTCACCTTTTGGCAAACCCAACCCTATCTCCACCAGGCTGACCCCACTTTAGCAGCCCCACAGCAGACCAACAGGGCATTTAGCTGTGTGGCTCCAGGACTTTGCAATGCCCTTCCAGTCCATATCTTGACTGCAGAGTCGTTGGTCTTGTTTAGGGCACAGCTAAAAACAGAGCCGGCCAGAAAGGCTTTGAAGGATTCACGTTAAATCTTTTGTCTTATCGGATCTGATGACACTTGTATATAGCTTTATTTTGTTATCCTGTTCAAGGCAAGTGTCCCTGTAGATGGACCGTGTTACATTTTCCTACAGCAGGTTAACATCTCCACAAATGTCAAATTAATTAGTTCAAGCAATAATGTGCAATAACATCATGCGCATGTGACAATAAACTATTTGGCTGGAAATTGTAAATTATAAACAGGCATTTTAATCTACTTGTCTGAGGTACTGAGCTTTAAGATTTTAGCTTTTGGTTTGAGGTTTTCAGCCCCAAATTAAAATGTATGTCCCTATTCTTAAGGGGTAATGTGTTTTATGTGTATTTACTATTATTATATTTTAGTCAGCAGCTTTGTTGTCAGAAATGGTTGCTTCACAAATTATATCATTTTTAAATCAAGTATATAATGAACAATACCAGCCCATTCACATACAAAGGTGCTGTGGTTTCCTACACAGAATACCCTACAGTCTAATCAGACGTAAAAAATGATGAAAGCAGGATGATGTCATGTTCATGTTTTAGCAACAATCTGCAATGTGTGTTTTCCTTGTCTCTCTCTGTGTTTTTGTGTGTTTCTCTGAGTGTAACCATTCCAGTCCAGCGAAACATAAACACTATCATATCAGCATGGATGGTTTGTAAAATAGCTTCCAAGTAAATAGTCACATTTTCATATGTGGGTGGAGAGGGGGCTCAGGCTGTTTATTTTGAAATATGACAGTGAAGGGTGAAAACTCAATTAATTTGTTTTGCTTCTCTTTTCCTTCCCTTGCCTGCTTTAAATAATGAAGAACCTCACAACTCCTCTATAATTCACGACCAAGTGTCTGACGATGAAGCACCGACAAGACGAAGCAGTGGAGAGAAAAGATGAGACATGCTCAGAAATAAACTTCCTCAGCTCTCTTCTTCCTCTGTCCTCACTTTAACTTCCTGTCTCTTCAATGTCCTATGGCTGGAATCAAGATCTGAATATAAGACTCCCTCCTGACTAATTCTTCCTCTACAGGAATAGATTTCACGCTTCATTACTAACACATTGGGAGGGATGTAGGTTTATCATAATAATGAAACTTTGGACATAGGGCAGGGATGGTTGGCAGGCTGTTTCCTCTGCTGTGGAATTCCACTGTGCTGCACATACAGGTTAACTGGACTGGAAAATCAATGACTCCGCTGCATCCAAAAGAGATTTGGCAGCCAATCGCTCTCCACTCAATCACACGTACAGAGGAACCAAATGAAAATAAGGCCGTAGAGAATGAGAATGGAATTGAACGAGATGGAACGAAACAAGAATGAATTTCGCGTGATGAATTAACGGGAGATTGGGATGTCGGCTATACGGGTTAGCTGATATGGGTTTCACTGTGTTTTATGAATCCTTGGGAATTGATAGCCAGAAGTGCAAACAATATGTTACTTTTGATATGAAATGAAATATGAACGTGTTGACTGTTGAGGTATGGGGTTATAACTGAAAAAACAAGACATGAGTCCACATTTAGATGTTTCTTGTTTTTGAAAATGTGATTTTTCTAAGTGCATTTGGGGCCAGCCTTGCATCCTAAGGGATATGTACCGTAACTAAAAGGTTTGCTAAATCTGCTGGATCCCAGTTGAACTCACAAATGTTAATACATGCCTCAGAAACACACAAACCGGAAAAGAGATATTGACTGATACACTGTCTCCCTGCACAAATGATTTTCTTCTTAAATGAAAACACAAGATGAAAGCATTCCTCTTAAATTAAACCCACAGTTTCCTGATGACTTGGAGTCTCCTAAATGATTCCAAGATGAAAGCGACTGCAGTAATTGAAATGAAATGGCTGAAAGATTAATATGATAAACATTTAATTTTACACAAACATAAAACATGGAATTTATTATTTATATAGTTTAGAAAAAGCTTTTAGATTAAATGTCAAGCAGATTAACCCCAAAAGGCGAGTGACTCACCTGCTACATACGAATTTGTTTAAGGACACCAATGTATTTTCCCTCAAGTGTCCTTTACACAAAAGCTAATGTTGGAAAAGGATGTTCAGAGCTAATTGTTACTGCTGTAATACGATAGGCTATGGTATCCATCTAAATGTAAGTACTGTTGCTTCATAAATTTGCTTTCTTATATAACTCAGAACAAACTATCTAATAATACATTGTGTGACTGTTTAGCAATATTAGATTTTACAATGCAGTGTGTACTATAGCAGTAGCAGTGTAATTTCTGTAAAAGTAATTACTAAAAACGTTCTGTATTTTGTTGTGTATCTCTACTGTACATTAATTAGTATGACTAATCTGGGCAAGATATAGCAAACATTTCCAAGTGGTTCATATTGGAGGGTGTGTATTGCTACACACTACGGTTCTATAGTATTCCTCTGGGGTAGACACATACACACACATTTGCATGCACATTTGCGATCAAATGAAGTTAAACCATGAGAAGCCTGTAGTACTGACCTGGAGCAAGAATTCGCCTTCAGGCAGCCAACTGTCTGCCAATCCTGTGGCTATGCTGTTGTCATCGCTACCACCATTGGCCAGCTCTCCGCTGCCAGTACAGTTCTTCAGGGCAACTGTAAAGAGAGAGTTAGAGAGAGAGAGTTAGAGAGAGAGCATGGTAGAGAAGTGGAAAGTGAGTTAGGCTTTAGTCCTATAATAATGTTTACAAAGCACTGCTGTGAATGTCAAAAGGCTTCATGTTTAACAGACTAAACACTCAGTATGCAGAACAGAATCCAGCTCATTACATTTTCATTAAATAGGATCATAGAAACTACTATCTGGATCCAGAAATTGTATTGTTATTCAACCGGGTTATATAATAATAACCTGGGAAAAAACACATCAGCTTTTTGATGTTCTAACATACTGTATGTACTATTTAATAAGACAATAACTTCCAGAAGAATGTTTTTGGTGTTAAGCACAATTTTATACAATGTAATTTATCTACAGTATTTACAGTATTTGTAGTCTGTCTCCTCAGGACTTGTAGTATGTGGTGTCTAAAAAATATTCAGTTACTATGTAATATTCTTTAAATGTTTTAAAAAGAGTACTAATCCTTAGACAGTGTTGTCATCCAAGGATGGATAGTGAACTAAAGCAAAAATACAATGCTATTTAAACACAGTGACAGTGAGCTCTTTGAGGCAGGGTCTTTTTTATCCAGGGGCCTCTACTCAAGCTATTAGTCAATCTAGGCCCCCTCATCATGTGTTGTTCCAAATAGCTCACTTGGAGGTTTGATGAGAATGTATGAGCTCACTATGTACTGTATGCTCTGCATGGCAATTTGGCATATTTAAAATCAATTTTAGCTTAGAAATGATTTTAGGTATTATATATTAGTATTAAATTAATATATTTTTTCTTTAAAAACATAATCCTTCACCAAAACCATTTTCTCTGAACCTCCCTTCCTTCCTTTTGGCATTTGCCGGTGTCACGATGATCAGAACTGGACAAAGCTGTCGTGGCAGTTAGCTGATGGTGATAAACTATTTGTTATATGTATTTAGTTATATTATTTATACTGAGTGTGGGTTTGGTTTTTGTGCCGACAACTGGGAGAGTGGTACTTGCTTGGTTACTCATTACGCATGAATGGTGCACTGGCTAAATACCCACACCGGTGCGTAATGAGTAATCAAGTTGCCTATTTATTCCCAGTGTTCCGGATCGTTCGGCGCATGTTATTGTGAGTATATACTCCTGTTATGGAGGAGGAGAAGAGACATTTACCATCCTGTGACTTGAGCTGTGCAGATTTTATCATGTGAGCATAGCTATTTGATTGAGCCTTCACCTCGTTATGTGTCGCACAAAATGTACCGTATGTGTCATTGTTTGAACCAGGCGTACGCTATATGTATTAGCCGCAGCTAAGAGCATAGAGATTTTATATATATAGACGTTGTGCAGTTCCAATGTACGAGGTAATCAGCAGTTCCAGTGCAGTCCCTATTTCTCTTTCTCATGTTCATTAAACATCTAGGACGCTCCTCCCGCATTCTGGTCTCCGTTCCTCTCCTTCCTTCTAAACAGCCGGACGCTTTTTCCCCCACAGATCCCTCAATATTTAGTTTGATTGTTATTTTTTAAGTATAATAAATAATCCCAATTTCCTAGGACCCCCAGCAGTTGTTCAGCAGAACCCCAGGGGCGTTGAAGTTCCATTCTTTAGAGCTTTTAGTACTGTTGCCTACTGCTTGTGGCGGAATTATGAGAAAATAACTTTACTGAAAAAGAATGACCTATATATAAATATAAACATTATGTAGAGAGAGGCATTAACGCTGCATTAGATTGAATGGAGGTGACAAGTCCTCTGAGCGTTACTATATTCACGCTCCACGTTCGGCAAGCTCCCCTCCTCCCTAACTCTACCTCCAATATTCATGTTCCTCCCTCTGTTTATCCCTCCACCCCTCTGCTGGTTATCTCCCCTGATCACAGGCTCAAGGAGGCGGAGACATTCCTACTGTATGGTGCTATTTTCCAGACGGGATCTTAAACTTGTTTCCTTACTCTCAATGGTCACAAAATAAATGCCATTGTACACAAAGGAGAAGCGGGTTTAAACCCTGAGGTCCTCGGTTAAAATCACATCATGGTCATTTAGTCATTCCGTTCATTTCTAGATAAAAACTGTCACTCTGTACCTCTCCACAACATACGGGCGGCTGAAGTGTGCTGAGACCACAGACTGGTTACCATACATCACATGGGTGTTCCACACTTGTTGTGGATGTTTCTTTTATTTTTCCAGGGAAGAAAAACTCAGACCAAAGTCTCTCTTACATTTGTGCCCTGTGAAAACAATCTCCCCAGACCCAACGATTTTCAAGGTCATCTTACGTCAAGCTCCTAAAGGGGAACAATTACAAAATTTTATAAATTCTCTATGTTCCTAAATCGTTTGACGTAATTGTTTGACTGTCTCACGCAGCTCTCTGACAACCCGGAATTTCCACCAATTGCGGAACAGCTGCAGATCGGCTCCGCTGCGTGTCAGCTCCGTGCTCCGCCGTCATTCAATACCCACCAGGGGCCTCATTTATAAAGGTGGCGTACGCACAAAAGAAGACGTACGCCGCTCTCTACGCAATAATTGGGATTTATAAAAAGCAAACTTGACGGGAAAATGTGCGGTCCTTCACGGAAACTCTGACCCAGGCGTACGCAGAAAAACGGGTGAAATGAGAAATGGTGACACCATCGGCAGATGGATGAAACACGTAGGCTACTGTAGATCCGTCTGAAACTGCAGAGCATTGTGTAACTGAAATCTAAATACTGCCTCTCATTAATAATATGAAGATGTCACAAAGCCATGCATACAATTAACAGCCTGCAGAGAAATACAAACAATATAAAACAAGATTGTAACGTCAAGGCAAATGAAGGACATATTGCACATATTTGCAAAAAGAACACTCAAATATATTATGTAGGCTAATTATATTGGCATGTTATGTAATTCATCCTCATAAATAATACGGTAAACAGAACAAAATCATGTTTAAAACTTATATTCTTGTCGATGTTTCTGTCTGGCGGTGCAGACAAATAGATAAATAGATGATGATAAGATATATAATAAATAGATAATAGTCTTTATTGTAAATTGTGGAATATTGTTTTCATAGTATATTGTCGTAATCAGATACAGAAACATAGTGTTAATTTATATGCATTTAGTTCGTTTTATTTTTAAATGTGTTCCATCGTGATGCATGTCTTAACCATTTTGAAAGGTTCAAGATTTTCTATTTGTGCAGAACTATTTTACATTTACAATTAGATTAATACATCTGTAGATTATCAGATACAATCAAATGGATGGTTATAAAAAGCCATGACATCACAATGCGTAATGACGCACAATAGCTGACCTTGCAATGTTAGAAGATAATAATTATTATGAATATTATTTATTGGCGCCTTTCATATCACTCATAACAGGATTTCTGGCGTCATGGCACTTTCCAGATGGAATTTACTGACAAGTCAGGGATATCTCAGCCGAGTTATGCCAGGCGTGTTAGTCGGTATAATAGGCTTGGCGCATAAGTACATGCCGTTTCCATACACGGCGGGTGAACAGGCAATCAAAAAAGCACAATTTGCAGCTATGTCCGGTATCCCAAATGTAATCGATGCTTTTGACTGCACTCATGTTGCCATAAGGACACCGAATGAGAATGCTTTCATTAATCGAAAGCATTTTCATTCCACCAATGTCCAAATAATTTGTGATGCAGACATGTTGCTCTAATGTTACCCATTTCCCCAACCCGTGGCAGACACACTTTCGCGATGAAGAGCTATAGACGCCTTTCGACATCGACTTAAATCTTAACACTTTTTTTATTTCGGCCATGGCATTCACAGCGTCTGCAACCTTTTGCCACTCCAACGCATTTTTGCCATTCTTAATAGGCACTGTGCGCATAAAACAACATTTTCCTCCTCTTTTCCACCTTGCCAACAATATTTTCTACTTGACATTGAGTGAAGTTGCTTTTTTGGTTTTCCTCACTACTGTGTATGCCATGATTTCTCAATCAATTAATATTTATGGACAATTATGGCCGTGACATGTATCCGCAAAAGCTGCGCCACGTATTAGAGTTGATTGGGATTTATAAAGGGTAAACAGCGTAGGACGTGCGTGCGCAGTTTTATAAATCTGAATATTTCTTTACGTACGCACGTCCTATATTTCGTCCGTACGCTACTTCTGACGCAAATCCACCGCAAAGTTTTATAAATGAGGCCCCAGGTCCATATTTGTTGCGGAACGGCTGACAGTGACTGACATGAGGACCCTTGCAAATTCACGTATGATTGTGCGATATAACAGCATATATACTGTGCAGAATTGTTGCGGAGCTCTCCGGCATCCGGCAGAAATAGAAGCTCTGCGTATCTGCTCCGGAGGGCTGCGGATCGCCGGAGCTGGGACGGAGTCGGAACGCAGCCGTTCCGCAGTCAGTGAAAATACACACGGAGAGCAGGGTCGAGCTAGTGCTACGTGAATGGGTTACCGGCAATTTCCACCAACTGCGGAACGGCTGCGGATCCGCTCCGGAACGGCGGCGGAGTCAATAGGTTTCCATTGAAGTCAATGTTTGTATTTTCACTGACTGCGGAACGGCTGCGTTCCGACTCCGTCCCAGCTCTGGCGATCCGCAGCCCTGCGGAGCAGATACGCAGAGCTTCTATTTCTGCCGGATGCCGGAGAGCTCCGCAGCCACTCAGTACAGTATATATGCTGTTATATCGCGCGATCATACGTGAATTCGCGAGGGTCCTCCTATAGTCACTCTCAGCCGTTCCGCAACCAATACGGACCTGGTGGGTATTAAATGATGGCGGAGCACAGAGCCGACACGCAGCGGAGCCGATCTGCAGCCGTTCTGCAGTTAGTGGAAATCCCGGGTTATATGGCTTTGTGCAGATGAATGCGCGTCATATAACTGTGATATAATCATAATTTGTGCAAAAAACAAGTGTTCTTTCACAAAGAATCTGCCGGCCCAATTGCTTTTGGTACACAATATCATTTGTTTTTCACGCAAAGGATGGTTATTTCACATAATTTTATCAAGCACATTTTTCTGCACGAAGCTATCATCTTACGCATTGGCACTCTTGCTAGACCGACCCTGCTCTCCCTGAGTGAGCGAGCTGCCTGATGAGTGAGACAGGCAAATAATTACTTAAAGCAATTTAGGAACATGGATAAATTATAGAATTGTCATTGTTTTAACTTTAAATAGTGACATTTTAAGAACATTAAATACGTGACTCTTTTAACACTATATGTAGAGTACAGATAGATTCAGTGTATGTGTAACGCTACATTCAGGCTCAACATCCTCTAACAATCTCCACAGCATATTAGATTCAAACAGACGAATGACATTTAAACTTTGGAGAACTGCCTATTCAATCAGCCAATTGAGTCAGTTCCATAGATTCAATGACCAACCCAAATGAACAGAGAAGAGATTATAGGCAACTATAAAGAAAAGTCTGGAATCCTGATGATGTCATGGGAATGGAACCAGCAGTCGGCTCTATTAACCTCTGACCTCTATTACAACAATGTGCTGTGACCCACATTACCCTCTGACCACTAAGGTCATTGTCTGGACATGATTGGGTGAATGGGGTCTGGCTGAGGGCTTTTATTGTTTGAGAAGTCAGCTCGTAGATGTGGAGACCAGACGCAAGTGTTGGACATATCATATACACAAATTGTAGATTTATTTTGACTTTGATTGAGAGGAACAAACATACATTTTATCTCACCTTCCTTTGCTACCATGTTTACCCAAATTAATGTCTATTTAGCCTAGACTAGAATGTCCACACCAATTCCATAGTTCAAAGGTGAAATTTGCTTGCAGAAAGTAGAAATCATCCCATTTCTGACAACATAACCAGCATTAAGTTCAGGTCAAAACCTTAAAATCCAAGGTGTAGACTTGTATGTGATATATCCAAGAGCTAGCACACTTTAATAAATTTGGCCACAGATTTTCAGGTCCTCGGCTGCTTGTTTCAGGTGTGCTAGGTCAGGGCTACAACAAAACTGGGACTGGGCTGGGAATTCCAGGAGCTGTTTAAGAACCTGTGCATGAGACCACCAGTTAACACTTTAGGCTGTTTTTTAAATGAGGAAATTGAAGCTACTGTGTGTTGCAGAGCTGAGGAGGCAGTGCTTCATTTGTAAATCCGGAGATCTCGGAACAGATTGGTGCACTAGAAGGAGAAGGTATCGGTGTGCTCAAAGGTACGGAACAAGTGAAAAAAAAGGAAAACACAACGCAGCAGACCAATTTAACAACCAGGTAGCCTTGCATGAACGTTCGCTTTAGCTCTGGAAGCATTTTTAGGACGCTTTTAATGAATAACAAACATCTTTGTCTCAACCGAGAGTATTGTTCATTAAATTCATGCAGGATTGTTTTTTTTTCTTCGTGATTGTTTCCAGATTTTTCTCCCCTCCCCAATCATCTTGTCCAACTTCCCACTTTACCCAGCTCCCCGACTCCCTCGACAGTTGAAGGATGGTGAATGGGGCTCACATGGTCCAAACCAGTGGTGGGCCGTCAGGGCCTGCAAGGCCTTCTCTGCAGGCCCAAAGATAATCAGAAATGTATTTTTGTACTTATTTAATATATTTTTTAATAATATATATTTTACAAAGTTCATTTAAAATAGTCTATATGGTGATTTCATTGCTAAAGTACGTTCTTTTCAGTTGCCTTGCTTTTAGCGCAGCTCATATAAATGAAAGCTTTTATCCAATAAGATTTTTTCATCTGTGTTGTCTCCGGGTAGACTAGGGCCTTCAGAATTCCGAGTGAATGCCGTCTGCTGTTGAAGCCCATCAGGACCATGTTGTTGATTCTCATATTTTAAAACCAATCAAATTTCAACTTTACCATGTTGGGTGTGTTCTTTGACCAATTAAAGCGTTTCTGCCGGCCTAGCCTTACGTCAGCATCGTTTCTGTTGCTGATAGGCGGGGCAGTTCAAGTTCGCCATCAGAACAACAACTAGCTTAGTTCTCCCAGCTTAGCTCTCCCTTCTCCGATTTTACTTTGGTGGCGAATATAGGACTAGGCAAGATCGACTCTCAGCACTGGGCAAGATATTTTATTGGAAGTTAACGCAAAGATGTGCTGTACAAAGCATCATAGAACACTTTTTAAAAGAGAAAGGACTTCGTTTTCAAATAATGAGCATCTTTGGTGAGTTTGATGGATTTTATATATTTTTACTAGCAGGGCCTTAACTAGGGATGGGCCGATACCGATACCAGTACATTTAAGTACAGGAAAGAATGAAGGATGCAATTCGGTTTTCTGTAGAAAACGCCATGAGGAACGCCCCTGACCTAGCCTCTGAAAGCCACCTTCAGCGAGGAAAGACAAATGTCGGTAGTTTGCAAAACTTCTGGGTGAACAAAATAGTGGTATTTCTGAGTTCCGACATACTAACGTTAATAAATATAACTTAAAGAAATACGATGTAGCCTATTTATATTTTGTTCAATAGATTACATTGATAGTACAGCTAATTGTGTACGAATTATAATAAAACAATAAAATACAGAATAATATGATTAGGTAATTATCCCTGTTTTGGAGAAAGTCACTTCAAACAGACTTTCTCATCTTACACAAAAGTTCTGCAATGCTTAGTTAGGGCAAATTCGAACACAAACGTCTATTGCGTTCGCGTTTACAAATGTGTTTCTCTCACTTAATTAGGGAAGGAGACGTAAACCATTGACATCTAATAAATATTACACATTCTTGACCTGCAATGTAAATGATATTCCTCTGGACATGTAGGAATATTTACTTTTCTACATTTGAATTGGCTGATCAACATCTAAGATATAGCAGATTTTAGCTTGATAAATGTGACATTTGGCATAGTTCATTAAAGTTCTCCTATCGGTACTCATATCAGCAAGTACCCAAAATGAAATACTCTGTACTTGTACTT
>JACXGM010000039.1:71623-94129 GCA_016801145.1 Umbra pygmaea
GTGATGGGGACGGAGCTGCAGGCACTGGTGATGGGGATGGAGCTGCAGGCACTGGTGATGGGGATGGAGCTGCCAGCGGTGTTGCACAAGATCCTGGGCCCTATGCATTCCTGATGGGCCCCCATGTTCCTCAACCCCAATATATTCCAGATCTTCAAGGGCCCTCTCTCCCCTTTGGGCCCTGGTAATCAGTACTGGTTTTACCCCCAGTCCGACGCCCCTAGGAGCTGCAGGCACTGGTGATGGGGATGGAGCTGCAGGCACTTGTTATTGGGAAGGAGCTGCAGGCACTGGTGATGGGGCGGAACTGAAGACACCAATAATGGAGGCGGAGTTGCAGGCACCGGTAGTAGAGGTGGATCTGTAGATACCGGTGAAGGGGCGGAGCTGCAGTCACTGGTAATAGAGATTGATCTGCAGGCACCAGTGTAGGGCTGGTGTAGGGGATAAAGTTGCAGGCAACAATGAGGGGGGGAGAGCTGCAGACACTATTAGTGGAGGTGGAGTTGGGGGCAGAACCAGGCACCACGCAGCCTGAAACAAATACACATAGACATAGTTATATGTGGGCTGGCGTGGCTTACCCCACGCTGCAGACAGCTGGTCGAGTTGTCATGGTAGGTGTTACTTCTGGGCCACGCCAAGGGTGCGGAGCTTCAGGCTCTGGCACCGCAGAGAGTGCAGCGGGCAACAGACGACTGGGTGGAGCTTAAGGCTCCGGTACTGCAGGCGGAGCTTCAGACTCTGGAGAAGGAGGTGGTGTGGTTAGCACAGGCCAAGTGGGCGGAGCATCAGGCTCCGGCTGTGCAGGCGGTGCGGCAGACACAGGCCAAGTGGGCAGAGCTTCAGTCTCCGGAGAAGGCATTGTATGGGATCAAATAATGGGCAATAATATTTTGAGGTTGTGAAGTGATGTTTGCATGTATAAAATAATTTTGCATCTGTGGAAATATTTTGTGAATGTGTAAAAAGGTTTTGCATCTGTAGAAATATTTTATGAATGTGTAAAAAGGTTTTGCATCTGTAGAAATATTTTGTGAATGTGTAAAACAGTTTTGCATCTGTAGAAATATTTTGTGAATGTGTAAAACAGTTTTGCACCTCTTTTGAATATTTCATTAATGTCTGCAAAGGTTTTTGTGCTACACTGGAGTTACAAAACCCAAGATATGAGTAGCAATATTTTTACTGTGTCAAAAAGGGGCCAAAATGTTATCCCATCATCATGTTGCTTATTGATTAGCCAATCAGAATGCTGCCCACCGTTCAACCAATGAAGGGGCAAAAGATTCTAGCAAGGGGAGAGAAATGGGAAAAGATTCACAAAAAAATTAACTAGTGTTGTTTTTGATTGACTAAGCAACTTTAAATGAAAACAAACAGCATATCCTAATACCTATAGATTGTTTTTGGGGTTTTTGAGGGTTAGCAATATTTACTTAAATCAGATAAGTCATCTGAGAACTCATTCTCATTTGCAGCAATGACCTGGGTAGGTCACATAAAATTAAAATGTACACTAAATTTTACAAATACCAAAAAAGCACCAGAGAGCAACACAATAATCTAAAACAAACTCAGTCAGCAATAAAGTATTCTCCCTGTAAATGTCTAAAATGCCCTAAAGAATCCAGTTCCCCCAACTTGAAAGCACATTAATCATTCTACATGTGAGGGGAAAAGAAAGTAAAAGCAGTTCTACCTAATTCAATGGAGATCTTAGGGATCTCCAGAGAAAGCCATTCCTGGTGTCATGGTTACCCTCCATAGTATAAGGAATAAAGACAGGTGCGAAGGAGATGCAATACTAAATGTGGTTTAATGTCAAAGGACTTCGTGAAAGCAACACTGCCTCGTGGGGCAAAACAGGAATACAAATCATATACGGGAGATAACGGCACAAGTAACAGGAACATTGATTGACAGGGGTTGAAAGCAAACACACAACTAAATACTAAAGCAAATGAGGGCTAACACTACACACCTGGGGAACATAATAACATGACGTCACCTACACACACATAACCGGAAAACAGAAAACATGCAAGGCATTGAATGGGCACAGGAGGGAGACAAAACATCACAAACACACAGGGCAGTTACCAAACATGTATAACTAAACAAAACAACGAAACACACTGGAATGCATAGAAAACAACAAAGGCAGACATAAACAAAAACACAAGGGAAGTCTATATCACAGCCCTCACTGGGCCGGATGTTACACCTGGGCTCAGGTCTGGTAGCCCGTCAGTCTGAAAGTTAATAGTGAATTAATATAAAGGTGGTAGCTTGTGCAAAAGCTTTATAGACTAAATGCATTACTCTGCAAGACTTTAAAGAGAACCAGTCCACTTTTTTATAAAGGATGCAATGATGGCTACTGAACTTGTCTCCTGTGATAAAATGAAGGGCAGTATTAAACACTGCATTTAGAGGTTTTAACACAGATGCAGAGGCATGCATACGTTGTCTCCATGGTCAATGACAGGCAAAAATGTGGAGTTAACAATTCTCTTTCTATTGTTTAGTGTCAAATAAGACTTACTGTATCCCAATACAAGAAACCCACTTTAACGTTTGGTTTTTAAGTAACTCTTCAGCATGCTGTGATGGAGAGTACTGAAAATCTGTACTGAAGTACGAGTACTGTTACATTACTAAAATACTACTCAACTACAAATAAAACTACTACTGTTAAAAAAAGTAATTAAGTAAAAATGATTGTTCTCTAAAACTACTCAGAGTACTAGTTACTTTTTAACAGATGATGTTTAATGCACCATCAAAAAGCATTCAATCCAAAGGCGGTTATTTTTATTTAATCATTATTGTTTAATTTATCGCCTAATGTGAAAGAGTGGTGCATTTGTTTAAATGACTGCTGATTTAACCTATTGTATTAAAATTGGTTGTCCTAATAATTTGTGCAGCACAAACACACACACATTAGCTAGTTCTGTCCTAACGGAATCCCAAGCTAACGAGGAAACTAGAATGTATAGTGTTTTTAGCTGCTTTATGTTAGCCAAGCTAATTAGCCTACCCCAAAAATGTAAAAGATGTTTACCAGTTGAAAATATCCATAAATACAAGATATTTTTGTATTACAACTATTATTTATAAATTATCTTTCATTATTTGTGAATATTATGAAAGTATACAAGTTCAAATTGCAAACTATCCAAAAACCTAAAAATAGACAGATGGATGCAAAATCATAAATCTTAGGGTGATGCCTAGTCTTAAATACCATTTTCAATTCAACAAAAGTACTTTGCATGGCTATAAAGGCAGATTGAAGCTCAGAAAGGTCCTGGTCAGCCATAGGGGCAATAGCATAAACCACCGTATCATCTGCATAGAGGTGAAGTTTACAATTATTCATAGCTGAACCAATTTATTAATATAAATGGTGAAAAGAACCCTGTGGAAAACGACTTTACACCACCAGTGGATACACACTGTGTTCTAATTGTTAAACAATTTTCAAACCATCTACAGGCAGCCAGGTCTAGTCCAATTGAAGATAGCATTTTAAGAATTAATGGATGATTCACAGTGTTGAAATTTGAGATAAATCAATAAACAGGGTGGACGTGGCCAGCTGCTAATTTAAATAGTTTAAATGTCAATGTTAACATTAATTTAGTGTTATATTTGGGAATATATTTATAGTGTTTGGTGTTTTGTCTCTCACAGATTGTGAAATGCCACACTGTACAGTCCCTCACTTGCATCTTAACTCTGCTTTCTTCAAAGCCTGCATGTTGAGTCAAAACTAATCTAATTTAGTAGAGTGTATACAGTATAACTGTAATTGGAGTAAATTATATTTACTATAGCCTATTGTTTCACGTGTAGCTATAGTATGCGGCTCTTCACTTGGCTTCAAAAACTCAACATGGACCTGAAGCAAAAATGATTCCCCACCCCTGTAATACTGTAGGCTTTCCACATTGTCGATCTCAAATTGGTTCAACAAAGAGGTGTGCCCTCCAGTGGCCAATATAAGTATTTCAGTAAAAAAAATACAAAGACAGTTGGTAAGTTCTTACAAATATTTTTTATATGAAAATTAATTTTACAGTTGAGTTTTTTTAACAACAAGTTGATAATTATCAATACAATATATTTTGCTAGTGAATTTAACTAAATTAAATATTTGTGTTAAAAAAGGTTTACAAAATAATAAATGTTAGATGTTTTAAGGCCATGAGACATAAAAATAAAAGATGAAATAGACAAAGATCTGAGAAAAGAAATGCAAAAACATAAACATATATAATATATTGACGTTGATTTCTGAAACAGTCTGATGTTGAAGCTTGAGGAGAGTTCAAGTGTAAGCTGAGAATAGTTATATGTAGTGATTGGCAAACTAACCTTCATTGCTGTTCTTTTAGCAGCAAAATATGCTGGCAGCACTCAGGATCTTCTTTTCAAAATAGAGGCCATTGTTGGAATGCCTTGCAAAATGTTAACCTTTGAAAAATAAAATCTGAGTTAGGGCTGCCAGCATTATATCCAGCTGCTAGAAGCACAGCAATGAAGGTTAGTTTGCCCATCACTACAGTAGCCATATGACATGGGCTGATATGGGCTGATACTGTACACACTTCCCTTTCTTTTAAATCAGAACAGATACAAAGCTTTATAAAGATTTTTCTAGCAATTATGCAGGCACTTTTAAAAGCTTGAAACCTATTATATATACGTAAAAAAAAAAAATTATAGAGTTCAAAAGCCAAAGCTAACTGGAAGTACACACAATACTTATAGTATCTCTCTTATTACGTTGAGAGATCTAAAACAGTGAGCATATTATGGCAGGAGAGGATTCTAGCTGTCCGGCTTCATGTAGTTTCTGCCAGATTCCACTCATCCGCCATTTCTTTTCATTACCATGAGCCGAATGGAGAAGTTAGTAAAGCCAAATAAAAGGGCGGCCATTGATTTCACCTTTGAGCCATGTAATAGAGACAAGACAGGAGTCAAAACTATGACAGAAGACTTTAGTGTCAGAGGTGCTTTACAATGAGAGCACCTGCCATGTTACTGTCATTGCCGTTGTCTGTCGTGGAACTCAAAAGAAAGTACAAACTGTTGAATATGTTGGGTGATAGGAAAGTTCTACATGCAGTCCCATGGTTGCCATTCTACTCCTCAAAGTCTCCTATAAATAAAGTATTAAGACCCATCATTACTCACATTTAAAAACCACCACAAGAATTTATGGTATGGCTTAGTAAAGTTTAGTTAAAACCCACATTACTTTTATAAAAACAAAAGCAAGGTGAAAACAAAAGGTTCTGAATACTATTGATATAACATTACGAACTATATTTGAGTATTGTCCAATTGTAATGACACTTGGATACCAATAGCATTACAAAGGGTATCATCTGAAAACAAATGTCTTGCATGGTAAGTAAAACTTTACATAACATCTGGGTACGCATTGGTTCTACCCTACTCTGCAACCAATGGAGACATTTCAATGAAATACATCACTTTTTCCTCAGAAAGTACATTTGTATACTGCTTCATTCATTCTCCAGAACAAGCTAAGGGACACGCACACATTTTATGGACATTGTCGTATTAATCAAAATCACAATCACAGTCAAAATCACATAGTTTTAAGATATTTATACAAGAATAACGATTACATTTCTATATTTACATTCCACAAATTTCATGAATATTTTAGATCTCTGTGTACAATATCCAATTTATCTTTGTTTTCTAAAAAGAGAAAACATGAATTGGGGTCCTTTCAACCTGCACCTATGAGGTAAGAGCACAATGACAGACTTAATAGAAATGAATACAGCCTGCTTCATTATTTTGGGAATTGGGCATGACCATAAAAAGCCATGTATTAATCCATTATTCTGTACAAAAAGACAAAAGCTCCAGTGAGGTTTCATACTTCATTCATATCACTGAAGGCAAAAAAAACATATGTTGTATATTACTTTTTCCATTGTTATAAAAGCAAAAGCAAGGCATCAGCAAACAAACAAAAGAGACAATAACAAAAAAAGAAAACCAGGTACATTTCAAGTTGCCACTCGGTTCCGGTGCTGACAGAGGTGACGTGAGTAATGAAAGTAGGCTTTGCATTTCCTGCAAACACTGATATGTCAGGATAGATGGTGGAGTAAAACACCCATGCTGATGAGGGAATGGCTTGTCTTCGTGACCTCATGAAGGCACTACGCAGGGTAGTGTTATCAATGACTACAGCGCCCTGGATTAGTATTCGATCTGTAGTCAAAATAACTTTTTTTGCTGTATACTCAAGACATGACAATACAACTTAAAGGTTAACATAAGGCAAGAGGACAGACTGTCACTTTTTATTTTTGGTGGCTTCAAAAATTTTTTACCAACTAAGGATAACAGTACCTACAAAGTTCCATTTACCCATTTTATGAAAGCGGACAGTTGTCTGAGAGGTGTTTCTGATTTTTCAGACATTAACTATTGCACTGACAGTTCGCATGTGAGAGACCTTTGAATGTTTAGGCTCAGTTCCATTCTTTGCTTTTGCCTTTTGACTCTGAGTTTGGTGTCAGTAGGCATAATACAATATTAAATACAAGTGATGCTAAGAGGAACTCAATTAGAACCATAGCATAAAATTAGGGAATAGCCAAATCAACAGTTTGGAATGACCAGAAAAAAAGGAACCACTGGTGTCTTCAGGAAATGAAAATAACAGGTTGGCCAAGGAAAACAACAGCAATTGATGACAGAAGTATGACCAGAGTTGTGAAAAACATCCCTAAAATATATGTTAGGAAAATCATTAACAACCTCCAGAAGGCTGGGTTAAAATTGTCACATTCAAATGGTCGCAGAACACTTCAGCAGCAAAATTACAAAGGTAGCACTTCAAGATGAACACATATCAGCCAATATAGTTTAAAAGACATAACCTTTCTTAAATTGATGGGGTGGTGAAAGTGTGAAGACAAATATACAAAATTCAGATCCAAAGCTCAACCCCTCATAAAGATTAACCCCTCATCGTAAATCATGGTGGATGTAGTGTCATGGGCATAAATCGTGGGGATGGAACTCCGAACCTGCTGTTATTCTTAGCTGGTGAAACATTGTGTGGAAACAACGAGAAATAAAAAGTGACTGTCTAAGTTCTTGATACAAATTCAAAAATACATCAGAAATAGAAATTGTGACTTTACTGTCCCAATACTTATGGAAGGCACTGCATGTACAGATTGGATGGGTGTCTCCCTACACCCTCTGTCCGCTATTTTGACCTTGTAAGAGAATGTGCTACATGTTTAGAAGTTGCAATAGTTATTTTGGTTGTGCTCCGTAAAGCACATGGCTCCATTGACAAAAGGTGGTAAAGAGAAAGTTCCATTGCTGTCTACTGCAGGGACACATGAGATCTGTTTGGGGAAAAAACATCACAATATACAAAATCAGATACATGGCTTGTTTCATAAAATCAACAATTATTTATGTAAAGTATTTCATTATTAGTTAGGTGCCTGAGTTTTCCTAACGACATGACCAAAAATCACAAGGTTACATGGTAACGAAACAGAGAGAGGCTTAGTTATTGTACCTGGGTTTGTCCATCGCTAGTGCATCCAGCTAGGTATTGCTGCATGGACAGAATGCTCCCAGCGGAGGTGATGTTGTCCACAAGTGGAAGAGATGGCAGGCTGATGCTGGCATTGTCTTGGATGATTGCTGATGTGCCCACTACTGGCTCACTGGGGCCCCACTGGATGTAGCAGGATCCCTCTGGAGGACTCTGGTTGTGGGGGTCTGCGATCCTCCTCTGGTAGTCAGGCACCATGGTGGCCTGCCTGGCCCCATCCACCTGGATGTTTCCATTGGGGAGTGCATGGGGGACTTTCTCAAACATGCAGCTGCTGGATGTTGTAGGCTGGCCAATGGCTAATCCACCCAGGTGGGGTAGTTGGTTCGGTCTGTTGGTGCTCTGAGGCCAAGGGCATGTGAAAGGGACACTTTGAGCCTCCGTCGCTGGACTAAGAACGTCTGGGATGAATGTATGTCCATTTTGCACTATTCCATTCTGCATTGTCATGGTCTGGGTTTGCAGTGGCTGTTGCTGCTTATGGTTCTGGGACCATTGCTGCTTTTGCTGGATTTTTTGTAACTGAAATGGTGACGCGTTTCCCTGCAGGCAAGCAGTCTGGATGTGATTTGATGGACTGAGATGGCAGGACTCAACCTGGGCTGAAACAAATCCATTACTGGGAGTCATGGATGCCCAAGCATCCCCCCCCGGACTAGGTGTGACATGGTTAGACTGTGGAACAGAAATCTGCTGCGGCCAATTTGGTCCAACTGGAGCTGTTTGGCCATTATGAGGGAAATGCTGTGGAGATGAATAGTTAGACGGGACCCGGGCATGTTCAGTGTGGATGTTCGGTGTCTGAGTGCATGATCCAGCCGTCAGGGTGGAAAATGCCACAGACCCGTTCTGGACAGTGCTTTGTGGGATACCGAGGTCAGGGAGCACCACTGATGGGGCGAAGATGTCATTGAGCTGTAGCTGCTCCAGGGTGTTGATATTTAAATCTGTTTGAGGGACCTGAGGGCCATAGTGGGAGAGCCTCTGGGAGTGGTTCAATATTTTGTTTGGCTCTGCCTGGTTCTGGCCCGCCAAACTAACTTGGACATTCTCTGTTAACTGCCTATTTAGACAGTTTACTGACAATCCATATTGGACAAAGCTATGGCTGTCAAGTAACCCAGACTGTTCATTATCATCCAAACCTGCCTGTCCACTGCACTTACCAGCTCCTGTAGTGCTCACTGCTTCTGTCAATGATCCCATTGGGCTGTGGTTGTTAAGCAATCCTGGTAATAGGTTAGGGCTGTTGTTAACCACCCCTGTGAACAGATCAAGTTTGTTATTAAGCACCTCGGTGAACAAGTTAGTATTGCTATTGACCATGGCGGAGCTTTTGGATTGGTTAATGCTCTGCTCGCTGCTCTCCTTGAACAAAATGTCCTCCACGTATGAGAAAATGTCATTAGTCATAATGTCATCAAGCTCTGGGGAGATGTCACCCTCCCTGGTCATATTATTTTCCTGGCTCATTCTAAGGAGGGCGTTCTCCCACTCCATAAGCTCCACCGTGTCTACGTCCAAACCCCGAAGTGCCGCACTCAGCTGCCCGCCCTGCTCCATTTTCATCTTCTTCACCTGCCTGGGGTTGTTTCCATTATCTTCCCCATTGGGCTCCTGGGATGCCTGCCAGGAGTTGCAGGCCACATTAGTCAGTGCTCGGCTGTCCATGAACGCCTGGTCTACAGGTAGCGGAGTCTCCAGGGGCTGGATGTAGATGGACTCATCCTGCTGTAGTAGAGAGCCCAGCAGAGACTCGGGGTCCAGGGATTCTACTTTGCGGATTTTCGGGGGTTTGGTCTGGAACTCAGTCGCGTCCAGAGTTGGGCCAATCTCGTATAGCAGTGCCTCACCGGTGGCGAAGCTGAAGGGCAGCTGCAGCCTCCTCTTGCGCAGATGCTCCTCTCCCTCAGAATTACTAGAGAGACAGAGATGTATCGAATCAATATGCAATATTATGTTTTGAGACATGATGAAATGATGACACTGGTAGATTATAGATACAGATAAGAATAACTCACACTAAAGGTCTCTGTCGTGCAATAATGAAGTCTGGCCTTCCTCCTTTGTAGACCAGTCTTGCGTTGGCCTGAACCCATACCCAGCAGCCTGTCTTTTGAAGTAGCCTGAATGTAGTCAGTCCACTCTCTCCTGTCTTAATCACTGAGACAGGGACATTCAAAGAACCAAATAAGCATATAAGAAATAAGAAATATTGAATATCACATGTAATTTGTTATATGAAGGATTATTTTAAACTATTATGACAATGTAGACCTACTTCGGACATGGTTGTCTGCACAGTACATCATATCAGCTGCATGGATGAACTGATACCCAGTGCCCCTCATACACAGCTCAATCTCAGAGTAGCCCAATACCAACTTTCCCCTATACAAGGGCGACAAGACGGGACATAATGTGTTAGCATTAATGTAAACTACAGCACATAACACAATGTTTATCTGTGAACTCTACCCATATAGCACTGAAAATACACAACATAGAGAATAAAAAACATGTCTCATTTTGATAATTTATCTATGAAAAACTATGATAACTTTGGTCATGTTTACTTGAAAAGACTGCTAGTTTGTGCGGAGCCTGTGGCATAGCAGTGACCCTCCTGGGTAAACACATATACATACTGTATAAGGTCCTATAAAGTCTGTTAAAATTTTTGTCCATTCCGTAATTTATTTTCCCTAATTCCGGCATTTCCGTATAATTTGTTTGTGATTAAACTTACTTTACATGTTGTGATTACCACCCTGGGCTGGTGGTTCCTAAACTTTTTGGGTTACTGTACCACCAGGGGTCCTAGTAACCATGATTGTGAACCACTACTCAGGGAGAATCATTTTGCTTAACTATTTTGTTTCACCTATTTGGAACGGCATCTGAACAACTATTTGGACAAAGTTGCATTCGGAAGCCCACACCCAAACCTAAAGATAGAAAATACTGCTGTAATATACAGTTTGCACGTGCGTTGCTCCATAGGCTACTTTCCATGTGATCAAAGTAATAATAGGCATCAGATTGCTCAATGTTGATGACTACATAATAGGCCTACCTACCTCCATCATACCAAAGAAATTTCTTCTCGAATTCTGCAGTTTTTAGACAACTTTATTTGACTTATTATATATATTCTAATGTTATGGATAACAACGATACAATGTAATTTGTTTGTGTAAGTCTGATCATGTTTTTCAAGAATTGATATATAGCCTACCGCTGTGCAACACGTGAGCTGGAGTTGAAAACCTATTTCAGAAACAAAGTAAATAAGTAAAATACAACACAGTGTGTTCTTTGTACGTACCGATGATAAAGACTTTTCACATATTCCATCAAGTTTGTACAGCAGGGTGTCAATATAGCAAAATAAAGGAGAAAGTTTGCAGTAGTTGTGTGCCTGATGTGAATTGACCATTTTAGAACTATGTGCGCAGTAATGACACCGTTGACATTCGCCTGTTAAGTAATTTCGGCTTCAATAAGAGTTTGTTAACATTTACGTTAAGTGGACCATTATCTCAAGATATACCTATAATTAGTTGGCCAAGAAATCAATAGAGAATTGAGTTAATGGTGAATGTTCTTTTAAACTGTAAAATCTATCTAACCCAATGGTAGCTTGTTAAATCTACATTTCTTTTGTTGTCTTTCTTTACTCATCTCTCCCTGCCTCTCCCCTAATGTGTGTAGCCAGGCCTCTGGTGTCACAGAAAGATGTTAGAGCGTTGCGCCGACGTGTCTTCACTGTCAAACTAAAAGCCGTTGCAGAGTCGTGTAATTGCGACTTCATGAGGTTTCATAAAATTCTGAAGCAGCACACCAATAATTTTGTAAAGGCAGGCCACCGCTGCTAAATGTACATAGTGGAAACCCTGCTCAATGGCTATTCATACCTGCGAAAAGATAAATTGCTGAGCGACGTTTGAGCCTTTCATGGGCAAATGTGACCACTGACAACTTTTCACATCACTTTCCCTGGCAGACAAGTTGATGGAAGAGAAAACAAGCCTTTTGGAAACCATGAACAGAGACGAGAGCTGTCCCACTTTGTGCAAAACAACACACCAACAGAGCTCCCCACAACAGTGATGGAGAGTGGGAAAGCTACTCTGAGACAATTACGCACTATGATCACATAATAGTACAGTAAGTCAACATTACACAGTAAGCCTAGCCATCTGAATTAACGTAGCCAATTCATTATAGGCAATTGATTATGCCACGCAGAATGACACGTTGTTTTCAATAAGTGTGCATTCTTCAATAGTGAGGCATACACAAAACAACTGAGAGAAAAACTCACTTTTGATGGTGTTCTGCTTTTATATGTAGTCTTTTAGTAATATTACTCATTTTAGTCATACTGACAATGTAACAAACCTGGTGTGTCAGCATTTCGACATTTCGTGCATTTTACACTTAGGCCTATATAACAACTTTGTTCATTATCAATAAAAGTGTGTTTACTCTGTACAATGTTGTTTTTTAGTTTCAACAATTGCACCAAATTAACAAAATATATTTTACTCCTCGAAAAAACTATTTTACATGCAGAAAACATTTATAAGTCTTTTAGAATAGTTATATCTAAAACATGACACTGGTGACAAAGTCGGTCTAAAAGGCAGTTTTTTCAGTATTCTAATGTTACATATTACCTTAAATAAACAAAACATCTTCTTCTTGTAATTCATTATTTTTTTTAACATTATATTTAGGCTGATAGCAACACATTAGCTGTGATGGCTGGATGCCGTCTGGAGGCTGCAAAAGAGAATGGCCATGCTAATGGAGAAGATTTGTATGCTAATATGGGTAAAATTCCAACAGCTGATGATGGTTAAATGTAGTGTGAAGGGCCTAGCGGTTCTAGTGTTAAAGTGTTTGGTCGAAGTAAAAAACATTTTCATTTTCTCTTTGCATGTGTCTCGGTGATTCCCTGCACACTCCATACGTTATCTGTTTGGTCAATTTAAAATGGAGTAACAAGCTGTTTATAGCTATCAAGTGCATTACAACGAAGGATATAATAAAGGCGCATGCTGGCCAAGTTCGTTAAACACACACGGCATATCTACATAAAGCGCAAATTATCTTCCATATTTGCTAGTGATCATTAATACTAACATTACAGGACTATATTCAGATTATAGAAAAATCATGACATGTTTTTTCGTTTTGTTGAATTCTGTGTTAAAGTCTGGATTCCGCAATTCCGTATTCATCCTACACAACACGGAAATTGTAAGGCCCTATATATAGCCCTATTCCCCACCGGAAACCAGGGTTCAATTCCCCATTTAAATCCTTGAACCTGTGTCTCCTTCCTCTCTGTATCCACTCTGTCAATAAAAAATATCTGAATACTGTTTCTTCTAAAAAAAGTTAGTGAAAATCATATACCATCACTTTGTGACCCTACCGGTCAGCAGTAGTTTCAGGTGTTCAGGGTTACCTTGCATCGACACCCAAGGGGGTGAAGTCTAGTTTGTGTTTGGTCTGGAAAAAGATTGTCTTGGTTCTGATCTCCAAAATGGATGGGGTCTGGACAGGGGTGGCAATGGTGAACAAAGCCAGCTTAGGCTGACTGCGTTTCCCATCCTCTCCCAGCACACTCTGGCCATGGAGGAACTTCAGACGCCCCTGGAAGTTCAAAGCCTGGGAATGATGACAAGAAAGATGTTAATATCCTAAACCTGACTAGTGATTTTATAAAGATCCTTGACAAATGTAGCCATGATCCAACTGACTTTAAACAGTCACACAGTAGTGTATGGAGTAAATTCTGTTGACAATTGAAAGTGGGTGTTCTCTCCAGACCAGTGACCTACCAGGAAACCAGATGAGTTGTCCAGGAGGCATCGGAAACGACACACAAAGTTTCTCTCCAGGAAGGAGGAGTTCTCTGGAGGAAGCTGCTCAGGGTCATAGGTCACTATGTTTCTGGTGATGTCACTGCTACTTGCCATGCCTGGGGCAAAACAGGGTTACATATTGTAAATTCATCCTCAAGTTGTTTTGTGCTTTGTTCAGATACTGTAGGTGACGCTGCTACTACTTAGCAATTGTACGAATGCAGATAAAAAGTCCATTGCAAATAACAGGCCTAGTAAGTGAATAGTGAGAAAACACTTTTTGGTGGTTGGGAGGATGGTCTAACTAAGATGTCTCAAGACAGTATTTGAAGAAATAGGATTTTACGCTACATATTTTTGTGACATTGGCAATACAATCACTCAAGCGAAGATTGCTAAATGACTAAAATGTCAATCTAACCACCTACACAGCAAAAAGTCCAGTGTTAAATCAACACCCTAAGTGTTAAATTAAAACTCTCACTTGAGCTACATAAACACTAAGAGTGTTAATTTAACACTGGCATTTTTGCTGTGTAGCTTGAACATGTTCCCATTGGCATCAATCTATGTCTTACACTAACATCCAGCGGGAATATGATCCAAGCTGTCCCCGACCCATTCGCTGCGGATCACTCACCTTCTCCTCCTTGCTCTGGATCAAAAGGTTTGGGATTGAGGGTAAAGTGAAGTTGTCGTCTGAACATGGCTCTGTCGTCTGTGTGGATCAGCTCAAACACACTCTGGTGGACAACGTCCGACTGCACACAAAGACCGTAAACTCAATGAACCTTTCTCAAGGTTAAACGTAATTCATGATGTGGCTATAGCCTACATGGTTATGGTGGACATACATAATAACGGTGTGTACAAACCAGATCAGGGAAACGTATTGACATGTCATTTACGTGTTGTTTGGCTTCCAGACAGCTAACAGAAGACTTACGCAGGACTTAGAAAAGGAAACGTGACTATGCTGCTCAACACAGATGAACTACAAGGGCGATGCACTGTAATGGAGCTCTGCTTTTGATGTCTTACAAAAACATGTCTGTTATTAAGCAAGCAAACCCTGAAGCCACAACACTATATTGGGCCATGGACACTGTTTGTTCTTGGCTTTATCCGAATCAGCTGTTATTTGGAAGTCGATAGATCCATTCCGAACCACAGTAACGATGCGGTGTGTGGTCAAAGCCATAACGGACTTTTGGAAGTGAAATCACTTTTCCATATAGAGCAGTCAGATGGCACTGATATACAGTATTTTTTCCTTGGTCAAACATATTTAACTGAAATAATGCATTCTACTGAAATTACATTTAAAATACTTTGTGCAAAATGCAACCCTAATTATAATATATAGTACATAGTAAAGACAGTTTTCTAAATGTGGGGCAGAAGATGGAAATACAGTCCACAAAATCTTTCACTGTCTCTTTTGGTCTGTGGTATAGAATGTCATGATCATGAATACATGAAGAATTCTGAAACTATCAAAACGTAGAGCAAGGCAAAGCACAAACTGCACATTTTCTAAAATAGTTCTTTTTCCAACACCAGCCTATTTTATATCAATAACAAGTAAATACAAAAAGTGCTTTCTTTGATGTTAAGCGAAAATCTGTATTGTACCTAAGTAATGCACCAGGCCAAAGCTCCCCAGCAAAGATGATGCCTTGCCTTGTTCCCACTAATTAACAACACATGTTGCCATTGGCTCTCTGTCTCTTAGAAGTTTAATTCACAAAGAGATTCAACAAAAGCTCATGTTGTCCCCTGCCTTCTAGATTTACTGCTACGCTCTCCCCTAGTACGGTAATCTGTTTCCTCCATTTAAATGTCTTGCCTTCGTGCATCAGTATCAGTCTGCATAACACATTCATTGTTTTGATATGCAGGGCTGACACTAAGACAGAAGATGACGTTTTGCAGTGTTACAAGGTCTGGCTTCTAGGTGTGCTGTGTGAGGTTATTGCTGCAGATCTTACCTGATGGAAGCCCAGGTAGTCTTGTATAGTTGGAGAGGCATAGAACACGTGTCCCTCAGCTGTGACCACCATCACAAAGCCACTCAGGGCCTGCAGAACCCAATACAATAGTAATATATTAATCACACACACCGATAATCCTCTCAATCCTCTGACAATGCACGTTTCCTTCAGGTGAGCTACATGTTTACAAGCAGCTCATATTGGGGTATTTTGATCAGGTAACGTGTTTACCATTCAGCATATTAACAACATCTGCTTCTGCAGCTGTGCTTGAACATACTGTATCCCTCTGTACTGACTTGACCGTTTGAAACACACTACGAAATAACAAAATAAGTAATGATTACAAAAATAATTAAATATATGTAATGCTGAAACCCTTGTATTTATTTATTTATTCCTGAATGAATGCATTTTATTTCATGCTTTTTAAATATACGGTTTATATGTAAACATATATGTGATTCTCTGATTTCTGATTAATGTTTGAATTACATATGTATTGAGGGCAGAAGTCATTATTGACACCCAAAATGTTCAACTAGTGGTCAATTGCATCCTTACTTTCATTTTGGTGCCGTTAAACTTTGAACATTTTCTGTAATATGCCATCCCATTGCAAAATCATACAGAGCAGCCTCCATCTAAAAATACAAGTCATCGCTAGGTGTGAACATGTGCCTGAAATCTGAGCTTGAGTAAACAGTGTGCTAAAGCACTGGGGGCGAGTTTGCTTTGTGCAGTTTAGTAAACCGTGACCAGTTTTTGGCAAGACAACCTACATCACCTGTCTGTCTAGCTCTCCATCCATCTGTCATGTAGTGAACTTTGTGATATCAGCAGTCTGTTATTTGGCACCCTGAATTCCACTGCGGATTTGCCTCTAAAGCTAAGCAGGGTCAGGCCTGGCTAGTCAGTGGATGGGAGATCAGTGCAGCTGGCAGTGGTGTTGGAAGACCAGTAGGGGGCACACTTCCCACTGGTCTAAAGATCATTCCCAATGCCCCAGAGCAGTGATGGGGACATCTGCTCTGCGTAGGGTGCTGTCTTTAGGATAGGACAATAAACGGGTGTCCTGAGTCTCTGTGGTCACTAAAGATCCCATGGCACTATTCATAAGAGTAGGAGTGTTAACCCCAGTTTCATTGTCAAATTCCCAACCAGGCCTCATTTCAATCATGGCTGCCTAATAATCCCTTCCTTCATAATTGGCATATATAAATACTCACCTTTCCAACTGATGGCTGATGTGTGGTGAGCATTCTGGTGCAAAATGGCTGCCGTGCATCACCCAAGTAAACGGGATTTAGTGTTTTTGACCGTGTATGGAAGTATGTGTGTGTTGTTTGTGTGTCTATGTGTGTGACTGTGTATGGAGGTGAGTGCTACACATTGGTGGTGAAAGATGTGGGCGTTCCCCCGTTACTATGTGATGCACTTTGGGTCATTGAAAAAGCGCTATATAAATACAATTAATTATTATTATTAATAAAGTCAGGGGTCTGTGCTGTAGTTTGTCCTGGGAAGTCAGTGGTCAGTTCTTTAGTTTGCCCTGTGAAGGTAGGGGTCTGTATTGTCGGTTGTTCTGTGTTATTCACCTGAAGCAGTAGGTCCCCCTCAGAGAAACGTGTGTCTTCCATCACACTCATGTTCAGCCCATTCACACCTGGCAACAGGACACTGCTTTTCTTCATGGTTGCTACAGACGGGAGAGAGGGAGGGGGTAGATGTGAGGATAAACAAGGTCAATTCAGCACGCTATCCTGAAAGGAATATGCACAGAGGTCTGGGGTTTCTGCCGTTTTGGACCCGTTTTATCTGCTCTCAGCCAAGTTCTCCAGTAGAGCTCGTATTTTAGTGCTCGGTTACATACCAACTCGCTCTCTTACTGCTCAGCCTCCACAAAGCTGCCCGTCTCCAGTTCATTTACCAACTCAATTTATACCTTTTTTAAACCACCCTCCAACTAGCTTCTCTGACCTTAATTCCCCTTTCCTCGCCGGCGCCCTCTAATCCTCCCACTGCCGCATGCTCCACTTCCTCTCAATATCCCCAAATGTCTCACCTCTACTGGGCTCTTTCCCTCTTTCACGCCTGCTTACCTAGTCTGCCAACCACACCTCAAGGGTACTCTCTCCTGTCCTCATCTGTCTTTCCCTGGCCATCCTCTCAGCCCTGTGTGTATGTGGTCTCTGTTCTGGTCTAGAGACCTCTTCAGTGTCTCTGAGGTAAAGGGATAGTGGTGAACTCCTGTCTGATGAGAAGCCCTTTAAACCGGGACAGAGACACCAGCGATTGGATCAGAGTTCATGATTGTACACAACATAATAACTGTCCCTCTTCTCCTACCGCAGTTGATTTCTTAATCCCGTCCCTACACCACAGTCAAACAGTGAGATTAGAATAGGCTGAGTGAAAACAACTGGCAAGACCGTACGATTACGTCACGAGAGAACCTTCTGTTCCCTATCCACCATAGTGCCGCAACTCAGTCCTATGATTCATGATGAAGACCAAACGTCTACTTTTCTCCTCAAATGACCGCGTTGGAAGCCAGTTCACGCACATCTGTTGAAGTACACAGGCTATTTGTGTTTAGTCTGTTTAAAATATCCAGTTAACCAGTTGGGTTTTTACTGGAGTGAAAAAGAGTATGCCACCATGTTTAAGAACTAAGCCTCCTGTTGCTTTTAATGATGCATACATTTTCATAATAGAGTTCATAAACCTTTTCATATTGATTCAAGATGTAAAATCTCATGATTTCATTGTAGCTATCTTGACAATGTAGATTTCCATCTGAAAAACAATGCCAGGCTGATGTGTTTAATATTCCATATCAGACTCAAAGCAATTCACGCTGCCTATAGTATGTTTGTGACCTACTGTAGGATCGACCAGCTGTCTTGTGGAGCACATGTACCACAGATATATCTTGAAAAAGTTAGTTGATTTGATTTAATCCAGTTCCACTCAATAACATTTTCATGGTGGAAATAGTGCGGTAAACAATCTACTTTGCAACAAACCAACTGCTTATATTTCTGGGGCTTCACATTTACTGTATTTTGGCTTCTGGCAACACATGTAACCCTATACCAACAACATCTTACACAATGCAGTTGAAATGAAAGAGGACACATAAAACAAAGAGGGTATTCCCAGGATTGCCAAACAGATTAAACTTGTATAACTTACATAGCAGTCTGATTTCAGTGAGAACTAAATGTTTACATAAAGGCTTGCAGATGTAGTGATCCTACTGTAGTTGTGCATACTATACTCTGTGTGAAAGGGTCCTTCTTTAGACAATATGAAACACAACCAGTTTTACCAGGTATTCCTCTTAGAGGATTAAAGAAACTAAACTGTCACAAAAACAAAGCCACACATTATTTGATACTTTTCTTGCTACTTTCCCAACTATGCCAATAGCAGCAAATTATTTAAAATTGTTTGCCAAGGGTACATAGATGCTATGATGTGGGTGAAAGTGTGTGGTAAATCGCATAGGCCCCTGGATTACTATTTCCTGGCTTTGCCCTTCCTGGGCAGACGTTCAGAAGACTCTAAACAGATACAATTTGTTTTGTTTTAAAAATACGTTAAGGCTTCCTTGACATGATCAGTGGTCTGGCTGCAGTTTTACATTTCATCTGAAGTTGAAAAGCCTGGATAAAAGCTTTACACTGGAGAGAAACGTTCGAGGTACGTCTTGCAATAGGGAACTCAAAAGCCACTCCACCTGTGGAAACTGGTATTGTGTAATGTATTTTTGTATTAGGTAGAACTAATTTTACAGACAGATGAATGTCATAAAACACTTACGGGAAGTGATTTCAGTGACTCTGTGATTTTGGAGTACATCAGCACCCTCTAGTGGTTCATCCCAAGAGTGCATCCAACGTTTTTATTTTTTATTTAACCATTATTTAACCAGGTGGGCACATTGAGAACCTGGCCAAGATAAAGTGAAGAAGGTGCAAGATGACACAGTTACACATGAATTACACAAATTACACAGATGAATAAAATACAAACAAAATACAAGTTACAGGACTACAGAGTAAGCAATGTAGGTATATGTACAATTAGTGCAACAGAAACTGTATTAGAGAGGTAGATCAAGTTGGTAAGTAAAGTGGCAAGGCAAATACAGTGGGAGTAATTAACACTGAAGAGAACTGTGCAAGTAGATATAGTGCAAATGGCATACAAAAAATAAAATATTGTGCAGAACAGTGGGCACAAAGGTACCATGGGACAAAACCAGGTACTAGGGCAGAGGTAGAGTGTGTGTGAGATGGGGGCGGGGTCAGCATATGCAATGAACAGGCAGAAGCTCTGATAGTCATGATTTAACGGAGGTGAGAGAGATGGTGTTCACAAGTTTAGTCTTTTGTAGTTCATTCCAGTCAGATGCTGGTGCGAACTGGCAGGAGTTTCGGCCAAAGGAGGTATGTGCTTTAGGGGTCACTAGGGAGATGTACCTGTTGAGCACAGGTTACGGGTGGGTAAGGCAATCGTGAGAAGAGAGTTTAGGTACAGAGGGGTTTTACGGAGTATTGACTTGAGGTGATACCAGTGGGTCAGGTGTTGAGTGTGTAGTGAGGGCCAGCCCACTAGTGCATATAGGTCGCAATGGTGGGTGTTAAACAGGGCAATGGTGACAAACGGCATGGCACTGTGATAGGCATCCTCGACTGTCGGGATGAGGTCAACATCCTTCCAACCCAGGCTAGGTCAATTAGGAAGGCTTGTTCACTGAAGTGCTTCAGAGAGCGTTTCACCGTAAAGACTGGAGGTCGTTTGACTACTGACTCATTACAGATGCACCCAATGAGGCAATGATCACTGAGGTCCTGGCTGAAAAAAGCAGGGGTGTATTTTGAGGACATGTTAGTTAAGATGATATCAATAAGGGTTCCCTTGTTTATGTTTTTTAGGTTGTACCGGGTTGGTTCGTTGAAATTTGTGTGAGGTTAAGGGCATCACATTTTGATTGTACATTGTCAGGAATGTTGAGCATGTCCCAGTTTAGTTCATCTAATAATAGGAACTCAGATGATAGGTGGGGGGCTATCATCTCACATAGTGGGTCTAGGGCACAGCTGGGTGCTGAAGGGGGTCTGTAACAGGCAGCAACAGTTAAATACCTATTTCTGGAGAGATGGATTTTCAAGACAAGTAGCTCAAACTGTTTAGCCACAAACTTAGATAGGATAACCGAACTGTGTAAGCTATCCCTACAGAATACGGCTACCCCCTCCTTTAGTGGTTCTTAGATGTTATAGTTGGGGATGGATATAGAGTTTTTTGTCGAGTTTCTGAGCCATCTTTCCGAAACTGCAAAGATGTCACGGTTGGCTGAGTGTGAAGATTGAAGGTGTTCATTTAAGCAACTGACCAACGAGGCTCGTTGACAGGTGATAAAATGGGAATGACAGGACGTCACTGGTCTGTACCTATAACACGCTGTGACATCGCTAGCAAGCTACAAAGCCTGTTTAGACAACCACTTCCAGTTAAGGGATTAAATAAAGATGACGTTTGGCATGGCCTCAGTTGTAAGAGGAAGGCTGAGATCCTACTGCTTATGTTGTTATTGGCACACACAACGCCTGGGGCAAGAGACTTCAGCAGGGAATGTGTAACTTTGTTATTATTGCACATCACTTGGCATATCTAGGGCAGAGAGCTAGATACTGTCCATGCCAAGTTTGCCTACTGGCCTTCGGCCTGTTTGTTTTGGCAGTGCCAGGGCCATACCCCCTTAGCCAGTTTGAGCTGCCTGCTCCAATTTTGCAAGATGGTAGACCACTGAAACTTGACTCATTGTTCATCTTTGTTCTTTGAACGCCCATCTGTGGTGGTGATGTGGTGAAAACCCTTGCTCCAATTTGTCAGTTCAAGTAATTTTTTGAAAGAGGATGAAAGTTAAAAAAATAGATTTTTTATCACTTTGTCTATGTTTAATATTTTCCAGTAATATATAAGCTATTATTTAATCTGTGAACGTCCACTCCATACAACCCTGTTTATCTTAGTATCCACCCGTCAAAGGGCTCTAAAGTCAACCTTAAACACAAACAAGACCCCCTCTCCTCAGTTTCTTTCATGCTTCCTCATAAAAACATGAGGCCCGATCCTTGTCACACACCAGCATGCGCGCATGCACACACAAACACATACTGTATATACACACACACACATACTGTATATATATACACACACACATACTGTATATACACACACACACACACACATACACACACACACACATACACACACACACACACATACTGTATATATATACACACACATACTGTATATACACACACAATCACATACATACTGTATACACACACCGACACTGTATATACACACACAGACACACATACGGTATATACACACACATACTGTATACACACACACACACACACACACACACACACACACACACACACACACACACACACACACACACACACACACACACACACACACACACACACACACACACACACACACACACACACACACACACACACACACACACACACACACACCTCAGCCCACCGAAGCCCACCCAATCTTTATGAGTTCAAAAACAGTAAATCCCCAAAGGTGAATGCAGCTCTTGTTTCCCTCACTGTCGTCTGACTGGCATGCATCATCAGTCGATGAGCAGGTTCTGACCTGTAGAGCAGCTCCACCATGGAGGGGTAGAGAGAGAAGTGGGTGAGCGACAAAACGAGCAAGAGAGGGATCTAGCTCTGTGTGTGTTTCACTAACATATACTCATAGTGTACAGTGATCTAGCTCTGTGTGTGTTTTACTAACATGTACTCATAGTGTACAGTGATCTACCTGTGTGTTTTTTACTAACATGTACTCATAGTGTACAGTGATCTAGCTCTGTGTGTGTGTTTTACTAACATGTACTCATAGGGTACAGTGATCTAGCTCTGTGTGTGATTTACTAACA
>JACXGM010000039.1:94229-116382 GCA_016801145.1 Umbra pygmaea
TGTGTGTGTGTGTGTGTGTGTGTGTGTGTGTGTGTGTGTGTGTGTGTGTGTGTGTGTGCGTGTGTGTGTGCGTGTGTTACTAACATGTACTCATCGTGTACAGTGATCTAGCTGTGTGTTTTACTCTTGTGTACTCATACTGTACAGTGTCTCTGAGTGAATCATGATTACGTTTCAATGGAAGCATATTCAACCAACTTTGTTTTTCTTTGAGGTGTTTCTCTTCAGCATTGTGGCCTGGCAGTGTTCTTGTTATCTAATCTACAGTAGATTTACTGATGTCCTAAAACATATGGGTCTTTGGACTTGTTCTATACTCTCTGAGTGGATTACTTAGATAATAAAACCAGTTCACTTTGGTTTTATGTGTACAAGACAAGCAAACAAAACATGTATGTAATATCTACACAGGACTGGGTCATATAGTAGAAATGTTCTTTTAAACTGACAGCCTGCTCTTATTCCAGAAGAGGTCTGAATATCCCCAGACACTCCACACCACAATTGGGCTGGTTCAGGTCAGGGCTGGCCATTTCTGTTGGGCTTGTTGAGTTCTGGGTTCCCTTCAGACAACCAGTCACCTAAGTGGTAGGTCAAGACTCAGGAGAACCACAGCAGGGCAGTAAGCATATTTACTGTATAGTACAGCACATAACAGTGCAAGAAACTCTTGAAGTTCACAATGGAAAAGAGAAAAAATGAAAGAACACAATGCACAATGCTCCACTGGGTTAGAGACCCAGAATAAAAACAAACAGAGCACGGCTGAGGGGCCCTCTTACTCACGCGAACATTGAGGAAGGAGAAAAAAAGATGTGTTGCACCGTCCCTGTTCTGCCTTGGATTGGCCAGCCTGCCTGCCTGTGTGTTCTGGATAGTATGCCTGGCTGTGTGTATGAGGCTCTAAAGCTACCAATCGGTAGAGACTATATGATTCTGAGTCTGTTGTTGTTAGTTCAGTCGTCTGGTGTAATAGTTCATTTGCCTGGGAACTCTGAGAACTGAACAGAGCTACAGTTTATTATAGTAGTTTTAGGATTTTGATCATTGTTAAAGTAACTTAGGGTTAGAAGTAAGTTTAGGTGTTTGTTTTATGGTTAGGGTTAGGTTTGTGTCCAGGGCTAAGTGTTTGGGGTTAAGGTATATGGTTTGTGTTAACATGTTTTGGATTTTTGTATAGGAATACATTTTGAGTCCACATAATGATAGCAAAACCTAGAGTGTGTGTGTGTCCTGCTTGAGTGCCTGCCAAGAGGATGCAGGCAGGGGGGTGTTGGCTCAGAGGCCCCTGTCCCCCCCTAAAAATGTTGCGTGACTAGAGTGGACGGACGGGCTGGGGAGAGGCCACATCCTGGGATTTTCCTGCGGCGGCTGTTCAGATAAGGGAAGCGCTCTTGTCGGTATTGCTTACAAAAGCCCTAGGGGCTCATGCGGGAGGGTGTGTGTGTGTGTGTGTGTGTGTGTGTGTGTGTGTGTAAACTGTCTGTGTGTGTTGTGTGTAGACATGAAACTTGCAATGACAAAACCTGTCTTTTGGCACAGATTCAAGGTTTAACACGATCAACACCCGACTCAGCCAGATAGTCAACTGGACTGTTTTCGCAAGTGTCATTTTGTGCGGTCTGCAGAGAAGTCTGGCGGTCATCCAGACACTTTTCTTCCTGCAATGTTTGCTCTGTACTTCAGCAGAGTCATTACAAAAGTAATTTACCTCAAATGCATGTAAAATATAAGCATTGATTAGTGTTAGGACTCTTTGTCATTGTCAGCTATGCAAATACTGTACATCCTGACATCGCTATGAACAGATCAGCTAAGAAAAAAACAAAATACTGGGATGATGAAAAGAAATCCACAGCAGATTTGTGAATAAGTCATTTCAAAGCATACCCACTGGGCCTATATAAGGCTGTGTTGTTTACACACCCATAAATGCCACAACCCTTATGAAACCTCACAAAACGTAAAAGGTGGATTATTATCAAAGCATCGCTAAAGAAAAGCCTGTTCAGAGTCCAGCTGATTACATTGTTATTACCTAGTATACACCTTCACTCACAGCCCCTGCCATTGGATATTCATTATTAATACAACAGTATGCAAGTAAATGATGGCACTAGTCCACTGTAAAATAACTAATCAATACTGCCCTCCAAGTCACTAAAACTCCATTCATTCTACAAAAGGCTCCTTGAGATTAACAAGTTTTCACAAGTAAACCTTTTTTAGAATGTAAGCTTGTGGGAATCTCGCAGTAACCTTTCAATGTAATGTCTATAAGAGAGACACTCCTCTCCTTAACGTCAGTGTAAATATACTGCCTCCTCCTATGTGTATTTTAGTCACATGAGTGGTGACATACAAGGCTTGTGCTCAAAAGTCAAAACACGCTTCTAGCTCCATTTGTAAACACAGACTGATTTTATTGTCATTCATGAAATGTTTTTCGGTATACTATGAAACCCGACACTGCACTCAGAAGTCCTTTACAAGCGGCCCATTGTGGCCTTTTCTGTCTGGTACAACCAACATTACAGGATTTTCGAAAAGTAGAATAACCTTTTGAAGTTTTATGTTTTCGCTATGAGATTCACTCCCAGCAAGGCTTCCTTGATTAAGAGGAATCGGTTTGGGCCAAACTTGACAACTTTTCAACAGTATGTAATCATCTGAAAATAGCAGGGGCTACAGCTGGTTTTGTTTTGTCTGGAATATATACCGTAGGTTACATGAAAGACTTGACTTGATAGACCATAATAATTTATAATCGCCAATGTAGTGCATACAGCCTGAATATAGTATATACAGTATTTGTACTTAAATCTTAACACTCTAAGAAAAACAATTGCACTACACTGTTAAAAAAGATTCCAAAAAGTGTTCTTCATTTACATCATAGGATAATTTTTTTTGTTACTAGGAGAACATGTTTTGGTTCCAGTGAAAACCCTTTTTGGTGAAAAATTTGTTATTAAGAGTATAGGTAATAGAAACAAACCTGTATCCAATGCAAAATCTTTTAAAATGCTTGATGTAGTTAAATGGTCTGGATGAGACATTATTTATGAAAGGCAGATCATGCCCATAAAGGTGAGTGAAACAGTAAAAAGGATGGTAGACATTTCTGTAGAATGGGAGGGGGGCTACTCAACTCCAGAAAGAGACTGAGAGAAATGTATGCATGCGAGCTATGCATAGGGGAATATTATCTTGATTTGAAAACATTTAGTTCCAGCAGATCCTATAAACAGATTTATGTTCTCACGCAGATGTGAAGGAAGGGGCGGGGATATCGACACAGACAGCCAATGGGTTGAGCCAGCTGCCTTCTTTCTGCCAATCAATGTTGCCGTTCATCACTGGAGTGACTTAGAGGAAACATTCTGGCCTTTTCTAATGGTAATGAGATCTGGAGGACTTGCTTTTCTATAAGGCATAACCTAGAATTCTTGGTCAGGTTTGGAGTAATGTTGTTTGAGGAATTGCTGTTGTCAAAATAACTGTCTGTATGGATAGAAATTCGTTCAAGTAAATAGTCAATGTGAGAATGACTTAGTACCCTGTATACTATGAAATGACTACCATACTGATCTTTCTCACCTTTCAGGCAACTAAAAGCTCAAAGAATCAGCCCATTGTACTGGAATATTTGAAAGAGAACACGTTGAAATTGGTCTTTATCAGCTGTCTAAATGTAGCCTCTAAAGTGTTTTGGTTGTGGTGACAGTAAAAAAAATTGTTTATTAACATTTTTATCCATTTTAATGATCCTTCCTTTACATAACTCACACCACTGCAAACATAATTTAAAACTATGAAAAAAAAACAGTGACATTAGCTTCTATTTCTAGCTTATTAATACTATACACATTTCATGCATTTCTATTTGTTTTTATTCCTATGTTTTTATAGAATCTGATAATGGTGGTTTCTACTCCTTGCATGACATGCCCTCTTACAGAAAATAGGGCCAATCAGAGATATTATTTTGTTACAGGGCAATTCCAGTAAAAGTTACCTTTTGACTGACCTTATAATATTCTTCCTGGAGAGACATGTCTAGGCTTGTGCATCCAGGTTTGTTTTGGCACACTTCAGTTGGTGTTTTTAACAGCATACTGTAAGGTCCTATTATGTCTGATTGAAAATTGAAAACTGCATTTGTCATTGATCACATATCAAAGATGGATGGTTGTACGGTATAATATTTTGGGGATTCTTTGATGCAAAAAGACCTGAAATGTTTGCCACGATTGAAGGATCCATTAAATCTGGTCTGTATCAGATCATTGTATAACAGAATAGCAGGGGATCTGCCAACTGAATCTCAAGGGCCCTGGGTCACGCAAAAGATAATAATCCAAAACCTGCAAGGAAATCTACATGTGAAGGGCTAAGAAGAAACACATTTCAAGTTTTGTAATAGCCTAGTAAAGACCTTAGCCTAATTGAGATGTCACACAAACTGAGATCATCACTTCATGATAAAATATTCAAGAACAGTGCCAGAGTTTGGTGTCCTGTTGCTGTCGAAGCTCTTGACTCTAGACCACACGTCTGCTTGTGGCATCGAGTCAAGCCCATGCTTGGTTTTACTGTCTATGCCAGTGGTCCTCAAACCCTTCCACGGAGGGCCTAGTGTATGCTGGTTTTTGGTCTTACCCTTCAATTAGAGCATAATTAGGACCTAGACTGCCAGGTGAGGGGAGATCCTAACCAATTAGTGAGCTACTCCATCAGGCTTGTACAAAGTAAAAGTGAAAACCTGCGTACACTAGGCCCTCCATGGAATGGTTTGAGGACCACTGGTCAATGCCCTTTCTCCCCTTTACATACCTTACTCTCTAGCCTCTGCTTCCTACTGCCATGACATTAAAAATAACAGAAATACCCCCCCAAATTTTTTTTAAAAAGATAAATGTGCTGTTCTTCAAAATAAATGAAGAGACTTATTAACAACAACATAAAGCATTTGAACTTCAATGGCTTCAAATTGCGAGAAATCCCCATTGCAATAAGCATTGGCCTAATTGTCAACCAATCCACTAATCATCTTCCAAAACATGTTACCCTATATGTCTTGTGCACCCTAGCACCAATCCTGTTTGGAGACAGTCCATTCAGAACTGCTTAGCTGGTAATGGATACTGCACTCACTTGGTACAGAAAAAAGCATCTTAATAATATGTCAATTATGATGAAAGTAAGTTTCTACAATAGCTAGCTAGCTAATCGAAATAACATAATTTTTGATTTGAATGCTATTAGTTAGATGATTTTATCACACTGCTTGCTTAACGTCGAAGCGTTAAGTTGATAAATGTATTATGTGTCAAATGTACACATTTGCCGACTGTACAATCGTACTATACAGCCAAGTTGAAAGGCTCCTTGCTTCCAGCAAGTTGCACAGGAGTTGCGCAGGTAATTGTATCCCAATACTTAATTAACCATGTACCAATTTACCCTGCCCCTAGCAGAGCTGCCGGGATAAGAACCCTGGTCACCGTGATGCAGTTATTAATCATTAGAACTTGGTTGAAGGACTTGGTTGCGATACAAAATATGCAAACATTTTGACAATCACATCCTGTAGGGGACAAATAGATTTTCATAGCACTGTATTTTTTATTTCCTTTCAAGTTTGTTTGACTGGTGTATATTGTTCAAGCCACTTTAAACTGTTACCAATTAAATTACATGTTTAAAGATGGAAATAAGTAAAAATATCTGACCTTATTTCTCCAAAATATATATTAAATTAGACACCATTTTGGTATGCTCAAATGAGCTCCACGTTGCTGCTCATTGGTCCCTTTACATGGAAATTGCCTATACAGCCTTCATGGCACCATGTAGCCACATCAGTCAAAGTATAAATTAGCATTTACATGTTGCTGCATAAATGCAAGACTGACATTGCCCCAAAAAAAACATTACCGGTACTTTCAATACAGGATGTAGCTGCAGTTTCCTAAATGACTGCACCCAGCAGCCTGGCCCACTGTGCCCAAAAATACAGTTAAGCCGCTCTGCCAAATGTTTTTATAACTGTAACTTTTAATTCTGAAGTTGCTGACCTCCCAAATGTGCAACCAATCGGCTCTGCTGACCTCACAAATGTGCAACCAATCGGCTCACAATATGTGGACTAGTCATGTCATGAACAATCCGGAGAAACAGATTTTATTTGCTAAGAAGGCACACGCATGACGAAAAGGTAGCACTGTATAGCAATGTTCAAATGTCATGTTATCAGTTTGTTAATTCATACATAGCCACCCTTGTGTACGGTAGTTGCTGTTTCAGTAGACATAATTTATGTCATTTATTGATTAGGATTTGTGCCCTACTTAGGGTTGGGCACAGCGCATATCGAGTCAGATTTGTAGTCTGCCGGTTCAATTCTTGACTGTGCCAAATGCCGTTGTGTCCTTGAGCAATGCACTTTGCCCTATGACATAGGGATGTCCCTGTATTCACTGTAAGTCGCTCTGGATAAGAGCATCGGCAAAATGAGTAAAAATCTAAAATGTAAATGCCATGTGACAATTCAACCAAAACAAGCAGTGTCTTGATATTGATATTGTCATGTTTGTTTGCATAAAAAAATTTGTTATTTTTAACACTTTGCAGAAGAAGGGGAAATAAGTGTCTTTCCTGACTTGATTTTTATTTGGTCGGTCATTTAAAGTGCTTCAATGCATTCAGTGAGACATGAGTCAGAGAGCTTACATGCATGTTTATCACTGCTTGACAATTCTCTATAAAGCTCTGAATTGGCTCATAGTCTGTTGATTATAGCTTTAAACAAACAAACCGATCCTCTTTGGAAGCTGTTAAATGTCAGCATATAAACCATGGTACCAGGCCAACCTGAAAGCAGCACTCAGAGAATGACTGGATGAAGAAAGACTACAGTCGTACCTCACTAAAGGTTTGGCCCCTCTCTGACCCGCTCAAGTCACATGCCTAACCTTCTAATTCTTTTTGGCTCCAAAATATGGCAACAAAGGACAGTATTGTGTTACAACCCTTACACAAAATTTGGTTTGTAGAGATGAAAACATAATAAAAAAAACATCCCAATGGTTGTTTGCATTCTCACGCTACACTAAAAGGCTAGCTCTGGAGTGAGAGCCAACAGACAATCTTTCAAAGAAAATAAAACCTGTCACTTCACTAAAATGGCCTTTCCTGGAGATTGATATTGGTTTGACGGGTGAATTACTGAGGTTCAAATAGAGGTTTGTGAAAAAACAGCTAATCCTTAAAAGAAAAAAGACTGAATCACAGTTCATTACAATTCATGACTGATCAGTTCATTACAATTCAAAAACAAAAGACAAAAATGTTCGAAAGTTGTCATCTTCCCCAGGTACTGTAGCAAGCCTGAAAAGTGTTTAATCCTTCCTCAGCTAATTTTCAATTTAATGATGTTTTGCTTGTTATTCTTTATTGATTTGAATGTGTGTGTATTGTTGAAAATCCTAAAGAATCTACATTTCTAGCACAATATACTGTATGACATCAAAAGAGGAGCTACAATGGCAAACAGACAAAGAGATATGAGGAGTCAGTGAACCCCAGTATTTCCTATGCTTTCTTACAATGACAAAATGTGTTTCCAGGACAATTTCAAAAGTGTTCCAAAATATCTAGTGTTCCCTGACATTCATGCTAACAAGTACATATGTTGTTTTCAAATCAACTTAAGCCATGACAGCCATTCAAAAATAAATCAAAACGAAAACACAAATCAAACTAAATTGCTTTTATAATGTGACTAGCCACCCCCAAACATGTTTTGTTAATTCTTTAATTCTTCTTCCATTTCTTTCCCAGCCCATTTAGCAGATTTTTATCAGATCCATAAGCCTGTCCCCACATGAGTGCTAACAGTGTTTGTTTTGACTGTAGGGAACACTAGCGTAGACCTATCTGGCTGATACCATTGGCAGTGCTGCCTGGGCAAAATCCCTCTGAAACCGTGCAGAGCACAAGATGATTTGTTGTTGTGCATATACTCAACCAATGGTGTGGCAGTGACAACACGTTTGGTCAATCCGAGAATGAATTAAATAAGATATCAACAAACAAAAGGTTGTGACGACTCCATTCAAACCGGTTATCGCTGACATTTAGCTGATATCAGCCATTACAACAGATAACACATTCGTGGCACTAGAGAAAAGGGGGACTGAAGACATTGACAACAGAAGAAAAAGTAGTTGTGTTTGTTTTTTTTTTGCTGTGGTGCACATTTATTAAATACATAAGTATACTTCAATTAATGTTCATTTGTCAATAGTTTGTCCAGTTCTACTAAGTACAATGTTAAAAATGTATGCTTTGTTACTATGCCGTGAGAATAAAATGTGTACTATAATATTGTGTAATACGTTCGTGAGCGAATGTACAATGAAAGCAGCTCATTGTCTTTTTCCCTAGTGTCCTCCACACTGTACTGATATCTGACCCCTTTGTAATAGGCTATGTTAACTACACTGCACAGTCTCAGGAATTCAACCCGTCTGTCAGACTCAAAGACAATGACCGTCATCACAGTGAATGCTATCAAAGCTCTTTGATTACTTTGCAGAGAGGGTCATAAGACAATGTGAAGTTTGATGATGCAATCTGATATTGCCAAGTTTATATAACCCACTTTCCAGCACCCATTGTTCAGTCATAGAAAAAAGTTTAAAAAAAGACAATGCAACTGAGGCTCTTTGAGTCCAGATTTAAAGTTGATCAGACTGTTCTTTTTTACACCAAAGCATGCAAGGCTAGCGTTAGCATGTATGCTATTCTCTATGAACTTGTAGAATGGCTGGGTTAAGTTTGCATGGTTGAGTGCAGCATGTCAAATGGTTGACAAAGCAGGCTAGAAGATAACAACTTATTCAGGCTTGTATTCTCAGTAAAATGTCACTTTATAAGAATGATGGCACAGCGCTTCGGTGATAGCGTCTATTTGTAACTACGCACATGTAAAGGATGGAAAACTATCCTCAGTGTCCGGGGCAAAAAAATATAATTTAAATATTAAAATGGCTAGCTGTTTAAAGTGAAAATCGAAAACATTTTGTATGTGTGTTTTTGTTGCACACTGTCATCGCAAACTTTCTGTACAAAGACTAATTGACATAACATCAACCCACTTGAAGTTTACCTTAAACTTTTCCTAACCTTAACTTGCCACGTTATGCCTGAACTAAATGTTCCCCAAGTACTTTAAATTGTAACTGATTTCAATACGTACAAAGCTCACATTTGAATTGCCATATCGTAAGTCTGCTGTGTATGTAATGTGGGGAGATTTCCATTATGTACGGTTACCCACGTATCGCCATGAGAATGCATTGAAAATAATAGAAGACTCAGATTATTTTTGTTTACATTTTAGTAATTTAGCAGACACTCTTATCCAGAGTGATTTACAGTACAGGGACAACCCCCTGGAGCAACCTAAGTTAAAATGCCTTGCTCAAGGACACAGCCAAATTTGTCCAGTCTGGAATTGAACTGGCAACCTTCTGACAACAATTCTGACTCCCTTACCACTGAGCAACATGACACACTATTTTCGTTGATGTCTTTTTTCGTAAGTCAATTTGCTGGTCTGAAATCAGGCCTTTGTGTTGACAACATCCTGTATTATAAGTCAAAGACCTGTTGTTCATGCCACAATGTGAAAGTTCAGACACACTGTTGTGATTTTTGTACCTCCCGTTTTGGGACAGAGTTGTGATTCCTGTTGTGAACGTGACATCTGACCTTGAAGGACAGAGCCAACAGGAAGAGCAGAGGTTAAAAAAGGGGAAAAGGAGGATAGCAGGACTGGACCAGAGTGTGAAAGGTACGGTATGTACCATCTCACTCAAATCTTGACTTTGGCCCCTAACTTTCTCAGGATAGCGGCAGAGAGGAGGCAAACATGCAACACATTCAGGACCATACTAATGGTCACAAAAGCTTGACAAAGCAAAAATCACATACAGCTTTCACCTCCATGTGCATGAAAAATGACCTGCTACAAAAAAAAATTTCAATAAATTAAAACTTTATCAGGATTTTACAGACAAATGTGTTGTGAATTACTTGATCTTACTGGTTTACTGCTTAAGAAAACAACATGTGAGTAGGTGTTGATTAAAAGGCACCAAAGAAATGGCAGTGAAACACAGATCGGAAACAGAGAGAGTAGAACAGACCACACCTGTGTAATTAGATATGAACACAACGCGCTGGGTCACACGCTTACCCGATGCAAAGTTGAGATACAGTCACATCAACATCCACATTCTCAAATACAGGCTCTGATTGCTTCTGAGAATGTGTGTGTTGGCAGGACTATGGTTTCCTTTATATAAGAGAAAAGTGGTTAGAGGGCACAGCAACCAATAGGGAATCACTATCAATAGAAAGGCCATCGCTAGTTCGAGACGAGCCAAGCTGCGCTCCGTCTTTCGACACTTGCGAATCCGTTCTTAAAATCAGCAAGTGTTGTGCTGTGTGCAGGCCATGGGCACACCTGAGCTAAATGGAGAGAGTTATACTTTAAATAACTCATTTTAACAGGTTGTAAATCTAGGATTAGGGCGTGTCAGTGCTTAGAAACCTTAAAACACCTCATGGTCTCACGAATGTGGAAGAGACATTTGATTCATTAGAGGATTCACTGAAGATGGTTTTTAAAGCTTTTGGTTTTCTACAGTTTCCCCATCAGCCCTCACTAGCGGTCAGAGTTGTGGTCATGACCAAGGTTGAGACTGAAAAAGGACATGGAGCTTGGGAGGACATGGCGGCGGTGCCGGAAGCACCAGGATAAATGACTCAGCAACTTGTCTGCCAACACTCCGGCTTTGATGTCGGTTAAGTGCTAACTAATAATGGCTGACATGTTGAGAGTGTTGGATTTTGGTTTTCAACGAGTCACCACAAAGGTTTCTGAATATTAAAAAACAAAATTACTGGCTCTATCCCATATGAGCCAAGGAATGTCAATTGTCCAGCAAGGCCTATATCCAGTAAATGAGTTGAGGATCAAATGAGATGAGACTATGTTTTAAGTCAAATAATTCTACATTTATATTCTTGTATAAACTGCTGTGGTTTTTTGTTTTGGTACTCCTCAGAGGACTGTAGTGTAATGTGATTGTAGACATTGTGCCTTTTCCTTCAGTCAGATTCCCATCATGCCCTGCATTTTTAAGTAGGTATCCAGCTGATTTGCCCATAGTAGTATGAAATACAGTGAAGGAAAATCCTGGAATGTTTAAGGGATATGGACCACTAGGACATGGTTCATAAAATAAAGAGCTGGATGTGCTGTTGTAATATATATATATTTTTTTTCAGGAATCATATGTTGATACCCAGTTGAACTTACTGTTGCCCTGTTCCCTATTATAGCCATGATGAAGTAGAGATTCACAGACACATGGCAATATTGTATGTTTAAATTGTCCATTCTTAATTGAAAGCATTAATAGACAAATGTTTGTTGTTGTCCGCTTTGAAAAGAAAAAGCATCTTACAAGATAAAGAAAAGTGGGTGAACAACATCTTGATTTATTCATTTTTACATTCTGTGGTTGTCGCTCTGCCAACCCACACCTTCAACAGTGCATATAAATAGTAACGGAACAAGGAAAGGTTTAGATAGCTCTTTGAGACTTGTTTACAAATGGCCCTCCGGTTCAATGAAATTTGCAGGAAATAGAGGTTAGTACTGTATGCCACAGTTTTGCTGTGATTCTAGAGGGAAGTCAATAAAAGCTGTCTAGATACTGTGTTTGAATATTGTAGTGTAATTTTTGCCATGTTTACATATCCCTGGCCAGCTGACACTGCTAAATATTTAGCCTACTAAACAACATTTCTGAACGTTTTTGCTCAGAAGAGTCTTTAGTTTCCTACTGAACTGTAAGTTCTCTTTAGCAGTTTTTTATGCTGACAGAAAGAAACAACCACTACTAAAGTTTCCAGTCTTAATTAATTAGCAATTACAGAAATGGCACTTGATGTGACGGTCTTGTGCACGAAGAGGGAGTAAACGAGACAGATGCAAAGGTTGTGGTGAAAAGCCCTCTATACAAAATAACCCAACACAATGGGCAAAACTTTTCTCAATAATACATGTAACAACACTAACCACACAGCCTTACAATCAACAATTCCTGTCAGCTAACAACAGAATACACAATACTTAAATAGCCTCACAAATGAGATAGAGGCTGCAGCTGTGGCTGATTTTTGACTGTGATCTATTGGGTAACTGAAACATGTGATAAAGTCAGATGATGAAAAAAGTGGGAAAACACACAGGCACAAATAAACAATACACACGTTGAAACTGGTCTCCATTCCAGCTCTCAAGGGGTTGACCGTGACACTTCATGCTGAATTAATTCTTAATTTTCTTTATTTCAATAGATTATTACTTAACTGGTAGTGATCAGAGACTCACCTTTAAAGAAACCTTTGACCTTCAGGTACCCAACACTGAGACGGAGCACAGAGAGTTTGTCCAGGCGAGAGCACACATCCTCAGGGAATGGTAGTAGTCCTGTCAGCCTGTCTAGCTCACCGTTCAGCCGGTCCCTGTGGCGTTTGGATGGGTTTGTCTTGACCACATCCGGAGCAGGTGTTTTCTTGCTGAGTGACAAAGAGACAAACATTTTATCTATCAATCCCTCTATCAGTTAAATGTATTTTTTAAAAGCCCTTTATACATTGGCAGTTTACAAATACCCATTCTTAAACTAAAAAAAGTATCGAAAGCGGGTTCTTCAGTTGTCCCCTTAGGGGAACCCATTTTATGGTTTCCAGAAGAACCCTGTTAGGTTACATAAAAACGATATACATATACACACATATAGAACCCTACAACACATAGATTCTCTTCTGCATATATGTGTTGTAATGAGGGGTTATTTGAGTTACTGTTGCCTTCCTATCAGCTTGAACCAGTCTAGCCATTCTCCTCTGACCTCTGCCATCAACTAGGCACCCCCCCCCCCGAGAACTGCCTCTCACTGGACATTTTTTCTTTTTCAGACCATTCTCTGTTAACCCTAGATATGGTTGTGTGGAAAAATTCCAGTAGATAAGCACTTTCTGAGAACTCAAACTAGCCTGTCTAGCACCAACAACAATGACACAAAATCACAATTTTTCATCCTTCTGATGCTTGGTTTGAACTTCAGCAGATTTGCTACAACGTGATTGGCTAATTAGATAGTTGCGTTAACAAGCAGTTGAACAGGTGTACCTAATTAAGTGTATAAACAGGTGTAATCATATGTAAAATATTTTTCTATGAAAACACTGACTGGCAAGAGTGACATAAGCAAAAATAGCCTCCTGTTTGTATTAAATGCATTCTATTAAAAATAGAAGCATTTCCTAACTAGGTAATAAGCAGAGAACAGAAACTCTTTAAACCGTATGAACCAAACTTGAATCACTTCAGTCACCCTGAAAGGCAGAGCCTGCGAGACCATGGCATCCTCCGTGTTGGAGGTATGACACATGCTAATAAAAACAAACAGTACTGAAACCCGGTGAGCAATTCATTGCACCATTCCAACATGAATGCAGGAAAGACAAGGCAATTTCCAAATGTGACTAATAATTTTCAGCCTACTGAGATAGCAGTCCAGTGCCCGAGGCCTGAAATACGGCTAGATCTGAGGGACAAATCCCTAGAGTGCAACTGTCCTCTCTGCTATTTCTCAAGTACTTTCCTTTATGTCATTTAAAAGGCTGTTTCGAGGACAGTTACAGGTCTGATATACATCACATCTACATTATTTAACCTTGATCCTTTCAATTAGCTCTTTATCCAAATATCCACTATCAAAATAAAGGTATTTTAAGCACTGGCTAAAGTCTGGTCATGGTCTTTGTTTGTTTTCTTGAGCTCAATGTGTTATTTCATTTCAGGAGCAACTGGGTGTGATGAATTCTTGGGACCACCCTTGTTAAAAGCCAACGTCAAGTTTACAAGTCTTGCTGGAGACACGTGTCATTAATTGCAAATCAGTCACACATGCTCGGACTCAAGACAGCCCTGCTGGGACCGGGAAAGAGGGAGGGCCGGGAATGACATGGACCCCAAACCCAGACAATGGAAGTCAGGCAGAGACAACTTCCCCTCACCTGCTAGAGACAAATCAGAGCCTTTGGAAACCTTTTAAAAAATGTAAACAAATCAGTGCAATAAAAAGAAATCTGGGATTGGAGTAGGGGAAGTGGCAGCTGCTATTTTAGTTAAAACAGTATGTGACATACATTTTGTTGTAATGGTTTTGTATTTGACAATAAATTTGAGTCTAATTTAATCTGTAAAGTGTAGGACAAAGAATTTGTAGAGGTATATATTCACATCAACTGGAACAAAAACCCTGATATGGTGAACCTGTTAAGGTCTTAATTTGCAACAGACGCACCTTTGTTCCTGAGGTTTTTTCTATAAAACTTTATGTGAATTTGTGATTACAGAAACTAACTAAGATGATAGGCATATTTTTCCCCCATACAGTTGAACTGCCTACGGGGAATTCAACTATAACTAAATTCCAGGCCTTAAACCCAAGCAGTGCCTTCCCAGAAATACAGCAAAACTGACCTCACTTCGAAGAAATGCATGAAGAGACAAAAGGCTGTATTTCAATACTTATTTCACTCCTTTGGTTGTGCAGTGCATCGCTGCATACAAAGAAAATGGGGTCGCCAATGTCATTGTTAGAGCTAACTAGGTTTACCTCATCTTTCGGTCTCAAGGATAGCCTATTTAAAAGGCAAAGACAGGGCTTTGATCAACTCAAAGACCCTTCAGTCTGTTCCCAAAGGAGTCATATTTCCCTGAAGTATAATATATTGTTATGGCATGCTTAAGTCTGCTCAAAGTGGGTGGTTTGTGGATCATCAGATGTAAAGAGAATATTGAACAAGACTAGAATACAGTACATACTCCAATGAACATGCTACACAGGCTAAAATCATGCAATCTGATCTGACAACTGTGAAAACCTGGATTTAGTTATGGAAGATATGTAACAGACAGCATAATTGGCTAAGGACACTACTGAAGAATTGTCTAAACACTGAAGAATAGGCAGAGTTACTTTATTCCCCAGTAATCTCAGTATCTTCCCTTTTTTTATGTATCCTGACGTGAACTCTGAACATTCCTCCACCTGAGCTCTCTTAGTCACAGTTGAAAACAGATTGATGTGCTTCCTTCGCTGGAAACCCGACTTCAAGAGGTCTCTTGTAACCATCTAGGTGGTTAGTCTCCTGGGCAAGGGAACTGAGTGAGCCATCCTCCACTGGGAAAAACAGGCTAATCAGCTGACACCTAACACTGGAGAGACTTATGGCTGATGCCTATCCAAAACAAACATACCATCTACTGTATGAAGTATTGTCTCACCACATCACCATACGTGTTACTCTGTTAATAAATGAACCGTTTCTTAATGCTAACTAAAACATATTCTCAAAATCCACTCTGGCATTGTAAAAGAGACCATGTAGATTTCTAAAGCATTGAAAAGATTGAAACATTATTATTATTTTATAAGAAAAAACACTGTAGCACACCTAGTTACATTATTCCTATATACACGTTAAACTGTAGTGTTTGTTCTGACAGGCATTAGAGCTCGGTTTCAATAAAGTGATCCTGTTTGTCTCTACTGTAGCCAAGGCACAAATAAAAAAGAAACAGGGCCTTGATGTACAGTATACAGGTAAGGCTATTGTGGAGGACTCCCTGTAGATGAGAAACCCAGAGGACAATGAGCCACTATGATGTTGTGCAGTATATTTGTTTTGGCTTTGTGCCTTCTATCAGCTAGACTGTACATGTCTCTCTCTCTCCTGCTCTCTATTTCACTTTTTCTTTTCCACTCTCTCTCTTTACCTCTGTATTATAAATAACGATGACAATAGAATATATTGAACACACTCACGAGTTGTTTTCTTTGCCTTTTACATTAAACATATACGGTAATACATAAAATTAGTAGACGACTTATAAAACAGTTGAATGTATCTACAACTCTCTCTAAACAAAAGACAAACTCACATGCATGTAGGCATACTACACATGTTCACACATTGCTATTTGGTAGTAATAACTAGGGATGCACCGGTCCGACAATGGGATCTGAAATATGTCTAATACTAACCAAAGATACAGTTTCAGATCTCGGCATATGGAGTCTGTATGGTCTGATACCATGTCCTAAATAGGTGCAGTAAACACAAACCGTTATAGTGATGGGTCATTCAGAACAAAAACAAAGTTAACCATTATTAAAAATGTATCCTTACTGCATACACAATTGTGCTCTATGCATGTTTCCAGGAAAGTTAAGCTCTGTACACTATAGCTGTTATCCATTTAAAGCAGTAGCGTAAACAAAATAAGTCAGACGAACATGTAACCTAGTACATGTATTTCCGAATAGTAGGTTTATGCACAACTGCAAGCCTATGGAGGATCCTACATCTTGAGGTTTGTGGAACTCCAGAGGCACCAGCCGCTTCAAATAGCTTTTTTTATGCTTTGTAATGGCATTTTAGCAGCTGCTCTTGTATTCCGATTAATCTGTCTGGCAGTAACCTTCCTCATTATGCCTTTATCTGCACAAACCCATCTGTGCTCTGAATCAGCCATAAATCTCTTCATAGTATGATAATCATGCTTATGTGTTCGTGAAATATCTAATGTTTTTATAGGGCATTGCACTATTTGATGCTTTTCCACAGCAGAGCGATCCTTTTTCTTTCCCATATTGCTTGAAACCTGTGTCCTGCTTAATAATGTGGAACATCCTTCTTAAGTACCAGTAGTTTTCCTTTAATTGGGCTCATCTGGCAAAATTATCACAGGGGTCTGAAATTGATTTGAGTGATCCAAAGAGCAAAGAGACACAATACCATCCATGAGTTTGATTGAAAAACTAGATATTTAATGTTTATGACTCTTAATTCCAATTTGCATAATAATTTGGAATGCGGTGTAGATTTTTCATTTAAGCTAACGCCGGAAAAAAGTGTAGAGTTGGGCCTAACGTTGCATGCCTAGCCTCTGTTTTTTAACATTATATATTGTGTAATTTCTTCAAGAATTTAATTTTATGAATGTCAAATTTATCTAAAATAATCAGCAAATTCATGACATGAAGATAATTGTAAAAATATTACGGTGCAAATCCGCCATCATAATAGCAATGCGCGAAAGAAACAAATGCGCCTGGCTCTTAAAGTGAATGGGAGATGAATCTCTGATTGGTTTATTGCATGTTCCGCCAAATACACACCAATGAATTAATGAAGACACTTAGTACAACCCTTTTAGACGATGCGCCAGGCGCATGGACCCTTTTATCTGCTGTCAAACTAGCAAAAGTGGATTTGGACACGCCCAAAGCGCACTTGCGCCATGCACTTCACGCCATGCGCTTAGATGAATGAAAAAGGGCCCTAAGTGTCACTGCAATTAGCTTTACTACAGCCATTCAGAGTTTAGACATGTGGCCCATGTCTCGAAGACAAAAAGCACAGTGGGTCAATGCAAGTTTTACATTACATAGCATTAAAACGCTGGTATCGGATCGGTACTTGGTATCGGCCGATACTCAAAGTTCAGAACTCGGATCGGTATCTGAAATGAAAAAGTGATGTCGGTGCATCTCTATTAATAACAACAAAATCTAGTAATGGTTCAGATAGATCTGTTAAACTTCTGACATCAGGTAGGCAAATGAATTATGCAGTTAGAATATTACTAGCAAATGTGTACTGTTACTGTGTATAACATAGGCTTAACACACAAAAACACTACCATATAAGGTAAGAATACAAACACAGAATATCAGACACAGTAATGAATCTACATATTTGGTCATGCATGACTAGGTTTCAAATAATGGGTAAAATTATTTAACTTACTTAATACAAGGGCATAAACAATGAAAGTGTGTGCTAGACCTTGGTGTACTGGTCTAAGCTCCCAACTATGGAAAATGTACCCCCTGGCAACAGAGTTTCAAACCCCAGCTTGGCTATATGTGCCCTTCCTCTCTGTCTCCCCCACTACATGCCTATGCTTCCTACTGTTTTATCAATAAAAAAATACCCCCCCACAAAAAACACACAAAAAACTATGAAACCGTGAAACTATTATAGCAAGAATACTACTGTAAAGATTAGGAAAAAATACAAAGAGAGACTTCGATTGACCGATTTGTTTTGGAATGTTGTACTATGCAGTGACCATAGACTTTTACAGTCAGTCTCAATGGAGCCTTTGTGGTGTCAAATCCAGCTGGCTGTCCAGGAATTGTGAGGCCTCTCTGCACAGCCCAACATCTTCCTGAACACAGGAACATACTTCTGCACAGGCACAAGCCTGAATATAAAACATTTTTGTATGAGAAGTAAGAGCTGTATAATAGAGAAGTGGTCTGTGGTGTATGGCCAATATACCATGGCTTTATTCTTAGGAATGAAGCAAATAATAGTGTCTGGATAAAGGCATTCGTTTTGATATATTAGCTATAGTGTACCACAAACCCATGAGGTGCAAGATTGCTATTACAACCTTGTTACCAATGTAATTATAACAATTAAAACATGTTATGTCATACCTACTGTATGGTATTTGTCTAGCATACAGTACCACAGCTTGAATATAACAAATACATACAGGCTAACACATACTTACATTTTACCCACAGTGATTTAAGGTAAGTACGCTACACACAACTCCTTAACTTAGGAGGGCTTTTTAATCAATTCTTTTTTCCAAGCCTCTAACCTCTAAACCCTAATCGAAACACTAAATCTAACCCTAAAGTTTAACTCTAACCCAAAAACCAAAACCCAACCACTAACCATAACAAGTGGCCTGATTAAATGTTCTCACTGTCAGACATGCAATGCCTTAATATACCTGTCAAAAATATCTGATCCTCATAAGTATAGTAATTTTGATACATTGTACAAATCACTGAAAACATTAAAACGTTTATGGGTACATAATATCATAGCAGACTTCAACCAAACCTATTGGGTTCACGTTTTGGTAAAGGAAAATGTATTTCCCTATGATAACTTGTGGCATTACAAAAGAGCATTACAAAACGTTTCCTTTGTAACTAGGTTGAGTACGAAATGATGTGAGTGCCATAAAATATGCAAAGTTAATATAGTATGAAAGACGCAGAAGTGTGTTTTGCATAATGACATGAAACCTTATATCAGATTACAATAACATACTTTCAGCCAACGACCCCCCCGCACACCCCGCCCCTCTGTAAGCATCGCGTGAGAGAACAGCCGACTCTCAAACTTGATTGTGATTAATGCAAGAGTACTATTTCCAGAACAAAACTATACACGAAGAAATTCTTAAGGTGGAAATCTAGATGAAGGCACAATACACTTCGGCCAGGCTTAGCTGGTCAACAACTCAACACTTCGCGTGTGCGAGACATTGTTTGTCCTCTGTGTAGACAGAAACACGATAACCCTAGAAAGCATTGGCAGTAAACTACAGTAGTGTCCACGACTAAATTTTTATTAATGTAATATTCAAACAGGACGTGAATGATTCATTATGCATGTTCACTATACATACACGTACGCATTGGCAATAGGATATAATGAAAAGCTAAAATAATTTGAAATTTAAACAGAACATTATTCAACATTTCTTGACTGAAATTCAAACATACGCTTTTTGGACGGGCTTCTTCCGCTTCTTGACAGCATATACTCCAGCGTTACTTAACATGATGGCGCTTGATGTCGGTTACAAAACGTAAAAAAAACAAATCAACAACAGAGAAATAACATCCACTGTCTTCTTCACAGTCTTTTCTCGAATTAAAAAAAGTATCCAAAGAGCCGAGTCCCTTCAAAGAGAACGTTTTCTCCGTAACGAAGATCCACCGAAATACGACATTCACAGACCCGAGCGGTCAAAGTAAAAATCCAGAAGTACTTGGGGGATAAATCAAGTTTAGGATATTCCCCCAATCAACTGAATATGTGCGTGATCACAACATGTGTTCATTCCTGCTATTTCCCCCCACTGTTGTTAAGTTTAGTCCCTCCATATCCCCAACATAAAACAGAAGTATATGTATATATTAAAGTGTGAGCTTTTGCCCTACGCGTAACCCAACTGCTCTCCCAGCAGACAAACTTGGCCTATCATTTTTAGCATGGGGCGTTTTCAGGAAATTATACACGTACAGTCGAGCTGTTTTTTAAGGTGGACCATAATATAAGTAAATAGCTAATGATAACAGTAAGTGTATAGGGCCATAACTGCGGTGTGTCGCTTTAAACTATTGCAATAGACCGTATTTACAAAAATATAACACAGGGAGGGTGAATATGTAAGTGTATTTAATACACTGCTTAAGGGAACACGCAATCATTACACTATAACACCAAGTCAAATATACTTCAGGGATATCAATCTGTCCATTTAGGAATCATAGGTGATTGTGAATCACTGTCAATTGTTTTGGTGCAAATAAAAGTGACAACATGTGCACTGGAGAGACAACAGCAAGACAACCCCCAAAGAAAAGAGCATGGAAGAGAAAGCAGGAGAAGGGCCATTGCATGAGGAGACCTGGACATGTCCGTCGTAGGGCATCAACCCAGCATTAGGACCGGTATCTGGACCTTTGTGCAAGATGGAATAGGAGGAGCACTGCCAGAGCCCTACAAAATTACATCCAGCAGGTGTGCATGTTACTGATCAAACTGTCAGAAATAGACTCCATGAGGATGGCATGACAACCCAACATCCTCTAGTGGGACCTATGTTCACAGTCCAGCACCATGCAGCTCAATTGCCATTTGCAAGAGAACACCAGAATTGGCAGGTCCGCCATTGGCACACCAATCTCTTCACAGATGAAAGCAGGTGCACACTGAGTACGTGTGATAGACATGAAAGATTTTTGGAGATGCAATGGTGAATGCTACGCTGCTTGCAACATCATCCAGCATGATCGGTTTGTCGGTGGGTCAGTGATGGTCTGGGGAGGCATTTTGGAGGGGCAATTGCTTTAACATAACCCCCCCCCCCCAACGCAGTCACTTTCTTTCTCATACAAGCTTGTACGATCAACATTTTTAATCCTATATTTATTTACAGTACTATACCACAGTTATATAGTACAGTACAGTTATACCACCATGTAACTATAAAATGAGAGTAATCACAGCAGCAAGATCTTACTTTTGTTATCACACATTATAACACTGCTACCAATGATAAATGACCCTACCCCATTTTTATTGATGTGATTAAGGCAAGATGTATCTTAATCAAAACATTATAATATAATTCTGAATAAGTTCTATAATTTACCTTTTAAATGAAGCAAACTATTGTCCACATCATCTATCTTTCTCGTTATTATACTTTTACTGACATTTGTTTACTGGCCCTTTTGAAGTTACTCTCCAACACATTTACCACCCTCATTATGTACCTGTCTGATTAGTGGTGTGATGCTCCGCATGCTCTCCCTCACTCTGTGGTCTGGAGCCTTGTGGTAGGGCCTCATCTTGTAAAAAAATATTAGAATCAGAATTAAGTAACTTATACTACATATACTGTACTTTTCACTACTAAAAAACACACTTAGACAACTTAACAAATTAATGCAGCCAGTTGACTTTTCATAGACTGTGGCTTCACTCAATGATTCTGGTAGACATTTGTTATGATTTGGTGGCATAAATAATATTTTTTGTATTATAAATATATATATATATATATATATATATATATATATATATATATATATATATATATATATATATATGGATATATACTGTATGAAGAACAATTGCGACATGTTATAAAGTGCCTTACCAACCCTTATTTCAATATAGCTGGTAACAGGGACGGACTGGCCATCGGGAGGATCGGGAGTTTTCCCGAACGGCCGGTCCATTCCGGGCCGAACAGGCCGTCATATCTTACTTTGACGGCCGGTCGGACGTATTAAAACAAGTGACAGTAAACTGAAATGGACTGGCTGTTGCATCCGCAAAACCACGCTCTGGCCCGGCCGTCAAATCGAGAGCGAGTTCCTCT
>JACXGM010000040.1:0-15735 GCA_016801145.1 Umbra pygmaea
AAGCTGTGGTAATAATGTAGGCTACCACTGTTAGCATTAGCATATTTGTTTTCAGATATCAGTGGATACTGCACCGTTAAAGCTGTGGTAATAATGTAGGCTACCACTGTTAGCATTAGCATATTTGTTTTCAGATATCAGTGGATACTGCACCGTTAAAGCTGTGGTAATAATGTAGGCTACCACTGTTAGCATTAGCTTTTTTTAGCGTGAACGTTAATCTGTGTACCGTACCTTGGCCAAGCCGTTGCGAATTCTGCTGTTCTTGTTGCTGCTGCTGTCTTCGTGCCAATTTTTTCATCTGAAAAAGGGGAGAGATCGTTTTAAGTAACTCCTCAAACTAACATGTGCACTTTTTAAATTGAAAATGATGCTCCTTGTTGCTCACCCCTGAATGAACTATAGGAACCCATATCTGTCTTACTGTACTTCATTTTCAAAGGCTTTTGAAGATAATATCAAAAAGGAGGTGGGTGTAGACATCTAATGTAATACTGGGTTAGATTTGCAAGCATTGCACTTTAACTTTACAGAGTTGAATGGAATGCAATGGAAAACATTTATCGTTGATAGCTGTGGTGATTTGTTAGCTGTAGCCTATTGCAGTAATGTTGATACCAATCCTACCCATCTATGTGTACTGCATTGCTCTTATTACTTTGGTGTCTGGATTAGTAACAAATAACACAGGTTTTTGTGAGGTTTACCTTTGCTCTCTGGTTTTGAAACCACACCTGCACCACACGGACACTGAGGCCCGTTTCAGCAGCCAAGGTCTCCCTCACCTTTAACAGTCAATACGAAGGCATTTTAAAGTCTCGCAAAACACAAACATTTCACTCTAGATTCAAATCGTATGTATTAGAAAAAAAAGAAGATTTTGGGCACATTTCCAAGTGGGCCTCTATTTGCTTTGATTTCAAATGCGGAATTAATGTGGAAGTCTTTTTGGACATCTTGGTTACTAGCTCATCAAAGCTTTGGACCGGGTGCAGTCAATGCTTTCAGGGCCTTTGCTATGGATGCAATTTCTCTCTCTCTCAGAATGTCATTTGGCGCGGGGCTAGCCAGCTGCATTAAGCAACTACCTCAGTTAACACAGACCAGAGTGCTGCTAACCACTTCAAAGCACTGCTTTGAGGTGCTGGAGATTTTTTGAATTTGAGAATTTTATTTGTAAAATTACTGGTTTTATGGCATGCCTCGGACACTGTACATTTTGTACCAGTATTAGTATGTATTTTGAACGTATCATACACTACAGAAACAAATCAAATATTTATTGTGTTTCACATACTGTTAGCAATGAAAATACTGAAATAGCTTTCCCAATATACAATTCCGGAAGTTCATGTGTAATCTTTTTTTTGACATAGTGACCTTGTTCCTCGTATACACTTTGTTGTACATTGTTTTTTTTTCCTCTGCTGAGTTCAGTAAGCAGAGAGCCATAGATCTGTCTGTCTGTTGGTCTGTGTGTCTGTGGTGAACAGGTCATGTAACAGAGAGCAGAGGTGCGTACCTTTCTGCAGGGTTTAGAGGACACCTCGAAGGAGGCTTTAAAGGCTCGTCTCTGCTGAGTGGTCAGGATGGTTCGGGGCCTCTTAGGTCTCCTGGGGTCCTTCCCATCATCTGCCTTCCCCTGGCCTGAGCCTTTCTCCAGCTTGATATCCACATCTTCCTCTTCACTTTTCTCTGCGTAGAAATACAAACATTTTTCAGTAATGTCAGCATAGGTTTGAACTGACAACATCCCTGTCAGTCTGCTGATGAATAGATGTTTTTGTTCTTTTCAATTCCAAGAGATTCTGACTCCACAAGTATATCCATAATGAAAGGAGACACATGTGGTTTTAATACTTTGTTATCAATTTATTACTTAAAGAATAGACCTCAAGCATGATTAGACGTTCAGAAGACTGTATTTCTTACCAGGAACACAAAAGGAAATATGCATATTTGTCATTACGTTTGACATTGTGTCATTGGTGATTAATTGCATTCAGCTTTGGTTGTTTTACACCAAATAAATCTTTGATAAGAATCCCACATAGTGAATCTACCACAACATGAAAAGGCTGCATGAGCACATACGGTAAATTAACTGAACATATCAGAGACATGTGAAATATGTGAACTCAAAATAATAAGTAAATGCACATTGGGGCTGAAAAGACATAAAGACCAGGGACACTATGCTTAAGGGAAAAAATGCAAAAAGTGTAGACGTTAATTGCTTTCATTAAGTGATCTTGAGGTCTTGCAAACTGGGTGACATTTTGTCATACGAACTAAACAAAATCATCATCACAACATTAGAAATACCATTAAAATCACAACACCATCCTGTATTGAGTAATGTATGTCCAAACCATTAGTAACAGAATACAAAGATTTCGCGTTGAAAGCAATGATCGCAGAAGCAGCCGCACTGTCAATTAAAGCAACAAATCATGTGGGACTCCAGTGATTGCTTAGAGATGCATCCATGATGGATGCTGTCATCTGGTTCTGATCTTCTATTCTGTAAACAGTGTGGTGTAGTAGTTGAATTCAACATTATGTTTGGCGTATATGCAGAGGTTGTACTCAGTCAATTCGACTCGTGAATTTCAGATACACAAAAAAATGCCCACGTGATAAACGGGGACAAAACCAAGTCTGGAAGTGAAACTAATATTCCAATAAGTTGACAAAAGTTTACACAGGCACAGATGCGTTTGACAAATTATCCTTTGAGTGCATGTTTAAATGAGAACCAGACGGGTCTGAACAGTAAGGCTTGGCGAGATGCCTTTATGTATGGAGGCAAGGGACACAGCGGACCAGATAGTGTAGGAGGACCTCAGCTCTGCCCTCAGCAGACAGGCCACTCATCATCAGGCCAATCACCATGATGAACGGATTGAATTCACATAAACAGCCTTGCACAGAAAGACCATTTCACTAACTTGGTTCCACTTCTCAGCCCAATCAGCTTGTGCTCCCTGTCCATAATATACATTTTACATAGATAAAATAATATATAATAAAATAACTGTGCAGGTTTCTGTGTAAGCATCTATGATTGTGCCTTCTCTGTGTTTCTTGTACTCTATAAGTGCGTTAGGATTTCGTCTTACCTGAGTCAGAGTCGTCTGGGCTGACAGAACTGAGCAGATCTTTTTCCTTCTCATAGTCACTCTTGCAGAGCAGCTGGCCCTCCTTCAGTACAAACTCGTCCCCTTTCCTCAGTTTCCGGTCACACACGCAGCAGGAGAAGCAGCCGAGGTGGTACACACACTCAAGAGCACGCATCACGAACTCTGTGGGGGCAATCTTCTCCAGGCATCCGCTGCACTTCGTAGCAAACAATCTATTGAAGGAGACGAGAGAAAACGGACCGTTAAGAAGGAGATTCATCGCAAACACATGTTACAATCATAAAATGTTATCATCGAATCAAGGGGGTTATAGTCTCCCTAGCTATGCCTGTCATCTTCGGCTTTTGATGGAGAGGCTTCGGGGCAGGGGACATGAGGATGTAGGTTCAGGGCCAGCCTGAGACATAAGCAAAACCTGTTTGCCTGGCAACATTATATTGTGACCGCAACACAAACTCTGATTTGTCAGTTCAAAATAAATAGACACTAGTGTATGTATTTCAAATATAATTGTGTTTTCACATGTGACACTGACAATATTTTCAATCAAATTGTGTGGACAACATATTTGTCACTGTTGTTATTATGAGTTTTTTATAAAAAATATTGCATATATATGTTAAATGCTTTTTTTGCCATCACATACTCCTATTCATTTATGCACAATACAATTGCATTTGGTTACAATTCACTGGATTTATAATGAGTTAACAATGGTTATTGCAATAAATTACACGAGCGCTATTATTTTGAAGGGACAAATCAGAGTTTGTGTTGCGGGCACAATATAATGTTGCCAGCCAAACAGGTTTCGCTTATGTCTCGGGCCGGCCCTGTGTAGGTTGATCCTGTAGGTAGCCAGTACCAGTAGTGATCCCACTGGAGTTCATGTATTGCCCAGGGTTACCCTAGCTCCGTATACTCAACTTACATTGCGTTGCGTGCATGTGTCATCTGAGCGGCGGTATACCCACACTAATTGCTGCTCAATTCCACATGAAGTGGAGATGAGTATAGTCAACTGGGGATGGCTCAAGCCCCCGCCCCTCAGAGGTCAGTCATGGGCATCCAATTAACTCTTAGCCTGAGCTGGCCAAGAGAGTGTTGAGTCAGATTCAATGCTTAACTAGAATCAGCATTCAGAATATGCCCAGGGTCCAGCATGGTGTGATGCAATTTGTCTCATTATTACCAAAGGTAGATGGGGGGGGTGTAGGACTGAAATAAGGGCTGCCTTGAACAGGGTGAAAGCGACATGAAAAACCTAACTAAGCAAAAACCCTTACCATATTTCCCATTGGTTTTCTTCCACCTCCATTTTTAAGCACCACCTTTTCCCAATTGTGATTCGACCAAATAATCAGTGTAGAAAACAAAAACCCCATGAACAATGCATATAAGTGGTTCACATATTTGAGCCACTTCACAGACTCTGCATCTGCCCATGGGAGACTGAGGTAGCAAATGGTTGTTGGCTGGAGAATGGGTTCTCCAGGGCTCATGTGTACCACTAAAAACATTATGGAAGAGGTTCTTAAAGAAAACATTTCAATCTTTGACTATTCATCAGTCCACAGTGGTTCTTGTTGCAGGCTGCATAGGATGATGTATGTTATTCGATGCATATGATAAATAAACAACTTTGAGGCTAGATTTAGTAGTTGGACACTTTAGACTGTTGTTGAGAAAATGAGGGTAAAATATTGGTACATTTCTTACATATTACATTTTTATCTTGTTGATAATTCACTATTTCCATTCATGTTTTTCACATCTAATATGGCACATGTGTCCCAAAGTAACTAATAAATTGTCAACACTGGTTGACTTCTACCTATGAACTGGAACACTCCCACACAGCACCTGGCCTTCCTTCCAGATAAATGTCCCCTTTCCTCAGTGTCCATTCACACACACAGCATGAGAAGCAGTTGAGGTGGTCCACAAATTCTGTTTGGGCGATATTCTCCAGGCATCTGCCGTGCTTGGTGGCCAACAACCTATGGAAGATTGTTTTCATTCTATTATAGTCCCACTATATAGGATCCTCCTGTATTTTAGACTGCTTTCATTTGATTTGGCTATTATAAACTAGCCTCTATAATACATTGTAACATTACCAGAGCCTAGACAACTTCCTGTCTATGTTCTCAGGAAGAAGTAAAACTGTTTATTGTTTTATTGGGACTGGGAGAGTTTTTAATTCATTAGCAAGACAGTGTGGCAGACAGTGTGGTTGGTCGTGTCCAGCCATGAGGTTGGATTTATTACCATGCTGTTTGTTTGCATTGGTCATGAGGGCAGCTGGCAGTTTGTGGTGAACATCTATGTAGGCAAAAGGAGAGGGGAAAGAGTACAGACATTGAGGTCCTCTGCTGTTTCATTTCAGGATGAGAAATACTGAGGAATATTTGTACAAATTTCCTTTAGTTAAAATCTGATGTTTTGTTTGTAATGTAGGTGATAAATGAGCACTCCTGGGGAGTCTGACACTGTTACAGTAGAGCAGTGGTTTTTATACAAGATGGCACACATACATTTTGTTAACTTACTATATCCTTCTCAAATCAGAACTGTAATTTAATAGTGGTGTACCTTTAATAGATAAAATAAATCTCATATCCTGATGATTGCAAGAATAAAAAATGTTGCTTTCTTCTGCCTGATATGTAGATTGAGACACTTTCTGGCAGTTCTAACTAGTGATACATAAAAAATCTTAGAAAACTAAAAATGTGTACACGTGTACATTTCTGGAGTCAGGAAAACGTAAAGCCTCATACGGTTACAAAACGTACAAAAAGTCAGTTAACCTTATTCTAAACTTAACCTCAATGTACCCTAACCTTAACCTCAATAACCTAGCATGTTATGCCTGAACTAAACTTTCCCAAAGTACTTTAAATTGTAACCGATTGGTCTATTCTTGTAAATGTTCAGGTAAAATGGCGATTCAATACATTCGAAAGCTCACATTTGAATGGCCATATCTGTAAGTTTGTCTAGGTAATGCCGTAAAATTTCCATTGCATATGGTTACCCACATATTGCCATGAGAATGCGTTGACACTTTAGTCATTTAGCACATCCAGAGCAACACAGAAAAAGTAAAGGTACATCCCCTGGAGAAATGTAAGGTACACTTCCTTAGTGACACAATGACATTGGCCCATTGGGGAATCGAACCAGCAACCGTCTGACTAAGTCTGACTCCCTAAGCCACCTAAATAGGGTTTAGAGTAACAAACCAAATGCTACAGTGTATACTATTTAAATTAATAATACTTTTCCTTGTTTCCATCTGAATAGTTAATAATCTGAAAAAATGACAAGGCGTTATACGGGATTTTCAAAACACAATATATTTTGAGAACCATAGTTACTGGGAACAATGCTGTTTTGAGTACATTTGCATGAACTTTGGAGGAATTACTGAAGGACACTTAAGCATTTATATATATATATATTTTTTTTTTTGTATACTTTATTATGTTGTTTATATTCTGAATAAAAAAAGTAATTTAAATTAGCCATGTTAACAAGACTACTGCATGATCAGTTATTAAACAATCCAACCAATGAATCTCACAGATTAGTTCCAGGGTCCCACAGAGGGTTAGCACCTTCGGGGTCTGGGGGGTCAGTAATTGAATTGTGTTGCCTTTTCACACTCTAGCAGGTCTTTTGGCAGCTTGGGCACCTGCGCACTAAATCAGTGTCGAAGCCCATTACTGTTATTTAACCAGTTGAGTTTCTTATTTGCAGCAATCACCTGGGAGCAATTAGGGTTAACTATCCTGCTCACGGACAGATCGACAAAGACAGTTGAGGTTTTGGGGGATTGAAATTATAAAAAAGAAAACATTACTAACCTGTGTGGTTACGGTAACTAACTCAGCAATAAAATGACTATGTTTGCAACCAGATATGCAACTGACGTAAACTTAAACACATCCTAATTTTAATGGCTATATTTTAACTGATCTGAAAATATAATGGTACCCTGTACCCCGTGAATTGTCTAACATTTGAATAATCTGTAAGCAAATTGACCAATATGAAAAGACAAGCTTTAAATCAAAAGACAATAAAAAGAACAACCAATTTTGATCCCAAAGTTGACCACAGAATTGTATGAATAAAACAAAATCAGATTAGATACACTGACAGTCTTAGTGGATAATTAAATGTGGTGTATAGCTGTTAACACAGTTAATTGACCACTTTTAAAACGCACCCACTTTTTCAAAAACCAATAGATGATGATGACGCTCTACTTTAAAGAAAAGTCCAGCGAAGGACTGTTGCATGCTGAGGCTGAGAGCGATACAAGGGGGTGAATATGTAGAGAACAGCTCAGAGTGGAGCTCCACTGTTTAATGACTGGCATGTTAACATGAGAGAAAAGCAGCGGACATAACTGGTTAGTATGTTTTCATTGTCCAGGGTCTATCTTCACATTGCACTGCTTTCTCACCTCACCCCCAGTTGACAAAAAATATCCGTCAACCTCTTTTTTTGTTTTATTCTTTCTTTGTTTTCCTCTCAAATTCCAATCGTGTTCACAACTATTTTTCCACTTCCCTTCTCTGTCACTTTGCATTATCTTTGGTGCTGTAATTCCTATTTGTCGCTTGCGGAATCACCGTTCGCCGCTTTGTCCTCTGACTTAATCCAGACTTCTAGCCTGATGCCGGCCCTTGTTCCCCATTCTCAGCGGGGTTCAGATGGAATACCCATGCATGACGCCCATTCTATGGCAACCACACCTCCACAGGAAGGCAACGGCAACTTTTCGGATGGGCAGAGTGGGCCTTTCAGATGCTGGCAGCAGAAGTAAATCCTTCTCTAAGGAACAAGGGGAATTAGCAGGGAGCGCTGGACTAGGGATTTAACCCTACCCCTCTCCTTTGAAAAGCCCTGTCAGTCTGACTCCCATTGCTAGCCACAATCAAAGGGGGGGGGGGTGGGGGTGTTGATGGTGTGGGGGGGTGCACAGAGGGGAGAAAACAGCTCCCTGAATGACACAAGCACTGGATTGTGGAGGAACATAATCCCACTTTAATACCTTTCCAAGTTCAGCTTCTAAAAAACAAATGGTCCTTAAAACCACACCAGTGTGTGTGTGCGGCAAAGGCTGACCAGTCGGGGGCGTGGCCTTTGAGCTCTTCAACATTACCTGATTGGTAGAAGCAGGCCCAGGTTGGTGAGAACATGCCCAGGGGAGGCAGGCAAAAGACACAGAGGATAATTACGCTGATCCATGAAATTCAACTACGGTTGTGCTGACTGCAGACATACGGTGAACATGGTCTACCATTTGTTACATGGCACACGCTCCGTGTAACAAGAAATAGTGTAGGCACACCTGGGCAGAGCGAGGACAGTTGCGTGAAGAGAGGAACAATAATATCAATAAAAAAGTATTGCACACTGTCAATGCTTGCAAATGTAATCTGTAATAAATAACAAGAACGTTTTGGTCAAAGACCTTCATCTGGTATACCGGGAATATGGTAAAATGGTTAATATGGCAAGAGGACAAAGCTGTTGCAATTGTCGTAGTCACAGTCAGATTATTACTTGTATCACCTTTTCAATATTAGCAGTCAAAGGACTGGAAAATAAACAACTGACGATCAAATCAATAGCTGACAACGATGCATGCATCAGGTTCTGCTGCTGCCAATATGACGTCCCGTATTGAAGGTTGAATGAAGAGGTCTGAGGCCCAGCAGCTGTCCTGTACATTTGCTTCAGTCTAGGCAGAGCCCAGAAGATTTTTATTTTATTTTATTTAACCTTTATTTAACCAGGTGGGCACGTTGAGAACAATTTCTCATTTAAAACGGCGACCTGGCCAAGATAAAGCAAAAAGGTGCTTTATCACTAGCGTGATTCTCTGTCCCTGGTTTCGTTTACGGTCAGGATCTTCCGATAAATTTCAACCACATTTTCGAGTCCTCTCGTTCACAGCTCGGGACGAGACACAATTGTAATGTATAAACTTCCAGGTCTCTCTCGAATTCCACGTGACCTCCGGAGGTAGCGCACAAGAAGATTTTAAAAGATCCTACCTGGGGCTTTGCAAACAGCCCAGGAGAAATGTGTATTAAGGGGAAATTCTTCATGTGTAGGTCAATGGGCTGGTCTGGTTTATGAGCGAAATGCTGATGCCCCAGCTCAAGACGTGTTGAAGGACATTCCATGTCACACCCACAAAGGCGTGATTGCCGACATGACATGACAATTTAAATTTTAATGGTATGGAAATGATTTCGTCCCATCTCAAGCTTTTCTCAAGAGGACTCGAAAATATGGGTGAATGTAAACTGGACATTAGTTTCTCTCTCTTCATACCTGAGTGCAGATCAGCCCATAAAACCCTCCTGTGTGCATGAATGATCATGTCTCAAGAAGCAAAGTAATGCTATTTACCAAGGCCTCAACAGACCCTATTTGGGAAAAAAAGATAATCACAGCAGACACCTTAAGAGGGTCCCCAAGAAAATCATTGTGTCGTTCTTATTCCACGCACTTCCACTCCCTTCATTACATAATTTGAAGGAACACTCCAGACCCCTAAACAGCTCAAAATCGTTGTGCCGGTCATGTGTCAAACATGACAGTGAGCAAAATCACCTTCTCAGTGCGTTCTGTAATTCCCAACTTGGCCACCGTAGGTGTCCGGAAATGCATACAGTGATGTCACCGCAACATTTCCAAAACCTCAAATTGTTAGCTTTAAATCGAGTCAAAGTTTGATTCTAGTCAATTGGAAAATAAAACTGGATCAGGAAGTCAATCCAATGCCTCCACTGAATATAGCTGTTGTTTCAAAAATGTTGCGGTGACATCACATATCCGGACACTTATGGTGGCGAGTTGGAATTTACCAAACGTGCCGAGAAGGTGTTTTTAGTGACTGTTGTGTCAGAAACATGACCAGCACAATGATTCTTTGCTGTTTATGGCAGTGCTTATCCAAGTCTGGGTCCCGACCCACGGGTGGGTCGTAGGAGATTAAAATTGGGTTGGCAAATATGTTCATAGAGGAAATGTATTATTGCTAATTTTTCATTTAGGCTAGTTGAAGTATTACAAAAGTATTAACACCTTTTGTAGGATTATATCTTTTTTGTTAATTGAAAATGTTCTATGACATGCTCATTTACTTTGGTAGCTGATTATAATGTCTCCCCCACAGGGTGAGCATCCGTTTTGGCAAATTAAGGAAGTGCCTTAAACCTGCATTCTATCTGAATTCCAGCTGGGGGCATTCGTCTGGTTGCAAAAGAGCTCAGTTTCTGTAATAGTCTATTAGAATGAGAGACACGTCTCAATTGATTTATTACCTCAGTAAACATTTTCAAAATGAGTATATGGTCTTAATCGCTAGATTTAAGCCTTCTGCAATTTATCATGATGCTAGTTTTTTTAATCATGGTTATCGCCCCTTTTTTTTGCGATAAAGCAAAGGAGCGTTTAGGGTGTGGCTATGGCGTTTGGTTGTATGACAAGACACTCAAAAGAGTTGGCAGTTCAGTTTTTCCAGTAAGTAACGTTACATATTTTGTTTTATTACCATTTTCATTAGCTTCCCAATTAATATCAGTTTGCTAGCTAGATTACTCCTCCCTCTCGTCTAAAATCTTCAAATCCGCAACCAAGATGTCTGCGCCCGTAACGGCAAATTCGATGAGCCAAATCAGATCTTCATAGAACCAATGGGTGACGTCGGACATGGCTCTTCCCAGTGATATATACAAACTATGGTCTCCCTCAACAGTACAAGTGAATATTCTGGAAATATTTGATTTTCCATCACGTTCCAGTGTACTGTGAATGCTTGCTGAAATTATTGTTACGTGGCTATGTAAAAGTTTAAGCATTTGTGATGCACTGCCGCAATTGGTCTGACCGGGGCGTCATTTTCAATAGAACGCTGCATTTGGCTTGCATCACTTGCGTTGCAGAAACAGTTGCGGTGCATTTTACTCTAACTATGTAGTTGAAATAGGCTAACCAGTCGAATTGCATGCGTTGGAAACACCTACACACTTGCTGTAGCTTGGAAAAGGGGAATGTTTTATTGCAAATATATGCATTTTGTTTTTCATTAATTCTGCATTGTGTAAGAATTGCTCCCATCCAGTGGTGTAATTGTATATGACAAGCAACTGAAGCCCCTCGCGTCATTATACCAGCAACGTGAACCTGGATATTAGTTTTTTCTTCCAAAGCAATAGCGCTCGTTTTGATTCATTGCAATAATCATTGTTAATTCACTACACAGCCCGTGAATTGTAACCAAATGCAATTGTATTGTGTGTAAAGAAACAATAAGAGCATGTGATAGCAAAAATAATAATTTAACATGTTTTATTAATAAAAGTAACAAATATGTTTTACCCACAATTTGATTGAATAAATTGTCAGTGTCTCATGTGAAAACACGATTACATTTGAAAAACATTCACTAAAGTCTGTTTTATTCCAACAGAATGCTAATTTTAGCAAAACATGAACATGGACACTACCTAAGCAATATATAAACAATGATTATTGCAATGAACCACGAGCGCTATTATTTTGAAACCGAAAATCAGAGTTTGTGTTGCCATTCCAACTTTCTTGCCTACTGTACAGCTTGGGCCAGTGCTGCCGTTACATGTCCTCGAGAATAGGCATAATCTTACATCTTCAAAAGACTTCAGCAGAAATTTGCCGGCAGTCATGAGTTATCTCCCCCTGGCATTCGTCACGGTGCCACTAGTGTAAAAGCGCGAAAGGCAGAGCTTGAATTTCCAGGTATGTCCCTCTTTGGCTTATGTATTTTCATAGATGGAGGCGTAACATGGCTGCCACAATTCGAGCGGCACCATTTTATGTATTGTGAATGGAAGATTCTATGCTAACGAAAATACTTTGATTATTTGGTGGAAGTAGTTACACATGAATTAGCACATATATATGTGAAAGAACAAAGGGGTTTTTGCTAAGATCAACTCAAAGAAATACACAGTGTAGCTTTAATTCTAGTTGAAGTATAAAAAAGTATTAGCATGTTTTGTAGGATTATATATGTTTTTGTTAATTGAAAATGTTATATGACACGCTCAGTTACTTCGACCCCGGATCATCGGACTGTTAAACTAGATAACTGCCCTGCCATCTGAGCTGCACCACGTCCGCACATCCACACTGATTAAACACACACCCTAGCTCAATCACACACACTCAATCACCATGCACACTTTCAATTACACACACTTGCTCACTCGCACATCCACACTGAGCCTTCACACCTACACGCATTCTATCCATGTTGCTGTCCCATGCACATAGTAAAAAATAATTTCCATTTATTTAAATCCTGTTACTTTCTGCAGTGTAAGTAAATGCAATATATAAAATTGTTATATATTATATTATTATTTTATTTTTGTAAATCTTTCCAAGTTTTTACTTTTTACATCGAGTATAATTATTAGGTATATTTTACTGCATTACGAAGAAGCATGAAGCTCATGCATTTTGCTACACCTGCGACAGCCTCTGTTATAGTGTGTATGTGACCAATAAACATTGATTTGATTTGAGCTCAGTGCAAGCTGAGGCTCTAGCCTGGAGAGTCACGGGTTTTCACATCCCAATTCCTCATCTTCCTTTCTTCCGCAAAGGCCCACTGGAGAAGTATGCACTTTCCCTTTGAACAGATTATAAGCAATTTGAAGTGTGACAACATCTTAAGCTTTCGCCACATGTTGCCAATGATTTCCCACTAAAGACATTACGTCCAATGCTTCTGCAGCCGTGATGAGGATCAGGGTAAGTGGATGAGAGAAAAGAAGAGCCAGAGGAGTGCCAGGGAGTTGAGGAGGAGTTTGCAGCCTGATAATCATGGTACATTTAACAACACATGCTCTCATCTCACCTACTCCCCTTTTGCTATTGATCAATCAGAGAAAGACTATAACAATTTGGGGAAGAAAAGCCAAGACTATTATGTCACCACATCCTCTTCAAAAGAAAGGATCAGGATTAACCCAGGGAACAGCTGTAAACAATCACTTTGAAGATAGTTCTCCTTGTTTCTCGAGAGAGCTGGTGTGCCTGTGATGCAGGCCATGTCAATCAGCTGGACATGAGGGATGAAGTGTATGGATCCAGGTCACAGTCACAGGAAGAGCTCTGGACCTCGACTACGGTCAACACGGCGTGGTTGGAAGCTGATTTACAGGCTACATCTCTGGCTTGACCTTTCTCTACAGCCATCCATCTGTACTGCAGCCCAACAAGAGCACAATCGGCCTGTCTCCTGGAGGCCAAGGAGAACGATGGAGTGGGAGACAAGGAAGTTCCGTCAACATTATCCTGGGAAGCTTTATCGAGGACAAAATGTCACTCGTGCCTTGACAATGGTAGAGTGCTGACTGTCATCATACCTAAAACAAATGTCTGCTTTTTTAGACAGAGCTGACTGGTGAAAGAAATGAACATCTCAATGTGATTGAGTTAAAGGAACATGATTTAAAACAACTCTAAAATTGTTGAATGAACCAAATGTTAAACGTCCTAACAGTAATTTAGAGTGTCATCACTGTAATAAAGGACATAACGGCTCCACAGCAGTACAGTCTGTGCAGTTGCGTTAGGTTAGTGTGTTTAGATGCATCCAGTGTAATCAGAAGATGTCCCTTCATTTCTACACCAGAGCCCAATCCCGTCATTTCTGAAAGCTAACTAATCACCTCTCCACTCCTATTACATTAGCATAGTAATTGGTTTATATTGGACCCTTCTTTTACTCCCAGCAGGTAAAAGTGGAACACATTACAGGAATGTGAAAAAAGCACTAATGATTCAAAGGTGTCATCAGCATTTAAGCATGAGCTCCTATAATTGAAGCGGACACTGGTATTTTCTATGGATGCCAAGCAACATAATAAGTTAGGTTAATTTACCCCTAAATGTCTATGAAACCATATGGCATAGTTTTCACTTTATTCACTTTTTTTTACAATATTCATAATAGTGAGTCATAGTCTGGTCTGAGGAGATGTTATTATTATTACTGTTAGTCTGGCTGAAACGAACATAGTATTTCTATGACAAAAATGATCTCTACGTGTTGGAATGTTGATATTCTGTCAGAGAACAGCCAGCAGCTAGTCATATTTACCTAACAAATATTAACTTATTACGCAACTATACACAACATTTCTGCATTTGTAATAACAAAAAAATTATCAAATTCTTACAATTGTTTTTTTTCTTCACACTTTAATAATATCAATGAAACAAGGTGAAACTTGTATGATAAATATAAATGTTACGTCCAAATTGTAGTACATGACGAAATGTTTAAACTTCTAACTGCTGTTGTGCAGTTCGATAAAAAGGCAATTTGTTTGGAGAATGTTTTATATAGAAATAGGCCATGCCTTACATCGCCCAGCAGAAAACAACATTTGTATATTTTGCTTTTGTAAGGTAAATATGTTTACAATTCATCTGTAATGGTGTTAATCTCAATATAATTTTAGATTGTTATATTTGATAATATTATCAATCATGATATGTCTTATGCAAACTATGTACTTGAACTAGGCTAATTAGTCAAACTTCATTTACCGTAGGCTATACAAATGGGAATTGCAACTCACACGTTTGTACAACAGCTACTTTGCGAACACACACGTCCCCTTCACCACCTTAGGGGAGTTAGGATTTGATCTTTAAACCAGATGGAAGAGTGCCTTCTACTGAACTCTATAAACCCCCTTTCAGCAGCTATGACTCTTCTTTCTACCTCCAGTCAGTCCAGGTAACAGTAACTGAAAGTGTTAGTGTGGGCCATCTCCTCAGGCAGCTGATGGACATGTGACAGTTTAACAGCATATGCTCTGCTAACAAGAGCCTCTGAAAGCAGAGCAAAGGGCTGGGATTGTATCTATTAAAAGCCACTGTAAATCATTTATATATTTTTAATAACTCTTTCAGGGTCTTTCTCTGTCTGCCCCTGCCATGCGAATCAAGGTGAAGGGTAGCAGACTCCCTGTTAAGAGCAGGGCCCTCAGTGAGTCATTTGGGGATGAATGCGTTTTAGGAGAGAGGGAGCTGGAGATGACTAGCTAAACTTTGAATAATAGTTATCAGATGTTTGGGCTACTGCTGCCTGTAACTGCCTACAGTTGGCTTTTATGACAGTGGACCTGCTGCTACTGCACTCAGGCAGGGTAAGTAAAGCTAAGCAGAGGACATGTTGAGGGTGTGCTTGTTACCAGCCTGCACCTGAGGGCTGACATCATTCTTCAAGAATGGAAACATGGTTCTGTACATTGCACAACATAAACAACAGCTCATGTTTCAGTAAAAATGAAGTGATTGATCCACCTTGATCCTCAATCAAACACTAATTTAAGAAGAAAAGTTCAATCCTCAAAAATCGAAACTCAACTCAACACAATCAGATGGATTTGTAAGAATCAATACACATTAAATAAATGCGTATGTTGTAAAATTACTGTTGTATTTTGTTTGCTGTGCAAAAGACTTAGGACTCCTAAGAACATGGTTTAAAGCATGG